>PVIH01005639.1:0-11715 GCA_004025045.1 Sigmodon hispidus
TTTAAAAAAAAAAAAAAAAAAAAAAAGATAACAGCAGTCAAGCTCAACTTCTTACTGGACAGAGAAAGCTTGGGACTAGGTCCCTGGGGCCCAGCATATGCTTCATGTTCATCCCATTTAGACAGTTTTATGTGCTAGGACACCTTCCTCTGGAGAGCTAAATTCCCTGCCCCCCTCCCCTCCCCATCCCCTCCTCCCTCCCCCTTCTCCTTCTCCTCCTCCTCTCCTCTGCCTTCTGTCTTTGCCCTGTCTATCCCCTGATACTCCTGTGTAATCCATGAGCAGCAGCTCCAGGTTCTAACAGAGCCTCCCTCTTCTTTCTAGTCATCCTGGAGACCTTCAGAGATCACTTCCACCACCCCAACTCAGAGGAGCCCATGGAATACCCAAGTAGGTTGCTTGCATCTGTGTAGAATATAGAAGTTGCTTTCTAGCAGGTTTTGTTTCCAACAGTATCACGATGTGATTGTGAAACCACAGACATGTGGCCACAGCACAGTCATATGTTAACGGGATTTTAAGGGACAAGTGTCACAAACATTCCATAGCTTGGTCCTGATAGTTTCTTCTGATAGAAGACAATTTTGCATTGGCCAGCAATAACATACTTGATGCAGACATCATTCATGAACGCTTCAGGTTTCTTTTTTTTCCCCCAGTTTTGTTGTTATGCGTATTAGTGTTTTGCCTGCATGTATATCTGTTCACTATGTGCATGCAATACCCACAGAGGCCCTCAGAGAGTCTTGGATTTCCCTGGAACTTACGTTACAAACAGTATTAATCTATTACAATCATGTGGGAGCTGGGAATCGAACCCTGGTCTTCTGGAGGAGCAGCCAGTGCTCTTAACCACTGGGCCATCTCTCCAGTACCACCTGGTGTTTCTTGGCAGGAGTAGATGCCTTTGGGTTCCCTTGAACTGACCACTCTTTTGCATCTCTATGTCTAATGTTCCCATGAGAGCAGAACTCTCTGCACAGGACACAGCACAGGCTGATCTCCTTAATGATCCCCCTCCCTATTACTATGGGCCAATGCAAAGACATCAGTGCAGCGGAATCACTGACCTGCTTAGGGACGATCTAGATGAAAGAAGAGTGGGTGTGTCACGCTTTGTTGGTGAGGACAGCCAACCTGAATTAGCTTCCTACTATGACTAAGGATCGATCAGTTGAGAATTATGGCCGATCATGGAAGCAATAGTGTTCCTCTTCGGTGGTGTAGGGTTGGGCATATGGGGGCACAGTGTGTCTGTGTATGAGTTCATGTGGTATAGCCCAAAGGTCGCCTTTGTGTGATTTCATACATATTTGGTTATTTAGCAAGTTTCATTTTTCTGCTTTCTGGTGTCATCCTTCCAAAACAAAATGTGATCCCCATGGGAGTGTGACCGGATATTACAAACAATGGGCTGGACAAACTCAGGAGGAAGATTCCACACACAAGCATCCTCCCACCAAGCCATGTTTGAAAGGTGCTCAGGGAGTCTAAGATGTTAGCCTAAACGGTATATGCATGCAGTCCTCTGAATGTCACACAGACTCCAAGGAGCAACAGCAAAAGTAGATCCCGTTCACCCAGAGATGTTCACTCAGGTCTAAATGGTGAAAGTGTGTTTCACGACTGTGGCCAGTCATTAATGAAGCCTTGATGCCACTGGCCTCCAAACACGATCGTAGCATTTGATTGGTGGAGAGTGTTCACACTCATCTCATTCGCAATCCTTTCCTATCAGGTACTCAGAAGCCATTTTTCCCACTAGGTTGTAAGCATGGGGAATGGACCTGGCCATCCCTTAGGGGTGAGACTCTGGTACAGCTAGAGGCTGCTCTGCATTGTGGTAGGGGTCTGAGGTGGGAAGATAGACACGGGTTCCCAGGCCTAAGCTCCCTGTGGTCAGGACAGAGACAGTGTCTGTGGCTCCCTTGCCATAGGAAGGTCCCCTTCCAACTGGTCCTTGTGTCAACACTGCCAATGGACTATTATATGGCACAATGAGACTGGATGGATCCTGGACAACTGAAAGGCATTGTCTGTTGTAAAAGATTTTTGGCCTTGTTTGGGCTAGAGGTTAGACTTGTCTATGGTGGCTTTTATCTTTTGAAGAAATGACTTAGAGGCTTATATTAATTTTATGTTGTTTGGCTTATGTTTTAGGCATATTGTTATTTTTATTAATTTATTTGGCCACGTGGCTGTGTCTGTGTCTTATTTATGATATATATATATATATATATATATATATATATATATATATATATATATTTTGGAGGCTGGATGGAGTTTGACATAACTGTCTTTTTTTTTAATCCCCTACCCACTTCTACAGTACTCTACATAGACCAAAACAACTCTTTAGTTACAAAACTATATACAAAAAACAGTCTCACCACAACTGTACTTTCAGGGACGGTGGGACATGAAGGTGTGACTCCAAAAGAAGGCAAGTTTAGCATTACTGATAGGGCCTGACCCCCATGCTCCCAGTTATTCTATTATCTCCCACGTGTGGCCCTCAGAACATTGAAAACATCTGTTACATCTTTACATCTTTTACATCTTTACTTCTGAATGCTTCCCATGTCGTCCTCTTCATACTGACAGGCATCCTGGTCATAACTCGGATAGGCAGGAGCAGAATTCCTTCTCACTCAGTTCAGCCCTAGACAACTAGACAATTCCTCATGGACATCTCCTGAGCTGGGATGTTGCTCACACGTGGAAGGCTTCATCCACAGCTTGTTCAGCCCCTTGTGCCCTACACAGATCCAAATGTCTCCTATGACCAGCTCAGGGGTGAGGGTGGCTCCTGAAGTGAATGGCTTGTCTCTTCTATCTCCAATGCTCTCATTGCTTCTGAACAGGATGCTGTGGGCCTTGCTGAAATCCAGCTTGAGCCTCAAAGTTAAACCTATTGATTTAGTATCCAGAGAACTTTACAGAATGCCTAGTTCTTCTGTGTGTGCCCAGTGAGCGCTGTAATGTGTGATGAGATAGGACAACAAATTACTCTACAAGAGATCATAAGGGAAAGGGGGATCTCCTCACCTTTGCCCTCTCTTTACCATCCAACATCATAGTCACTAAACCAACACATCATCTGAATTATATTAATTTAAATACACAAACATTGAGAATCCCAGTCTTGTAACCACAGCTCATGTCTCTCTTCAATGAACATATGTTTATAACACAGGAGAATAATAACATTATCTCATGGGCACTTGGCCTATCTTCTGTTCTCTGATCTTATACACACACACACCATGGGAGGGGGCTTGATATGTCTGGAAGTATGGGGCTGTATTGGGTGAATGTGGGTGAGTATGAGTGAGTGTGGATAGGTGTTGGTGTGGGTGAGTGTGAGTGGGTGTGAGTGAGTATGGGTGAGTGTGGATAGGTGTGGGTGGGTGTGGGTGAGCATGTGTAGCTATAGCAGGAGTATGGAGGTCAGAGGGCCACTATGGGAATCAGTTTTCTTCTTGCACCACGTGTGTTCCCAAGATCAAACTCAGGCAGCAAACACCTTTCACCTGCTAACTAACCCAGCTTGCTGGCTTCCAGTAGTCTAATTACATGCCACCTGAGGCCTTTTACCTCCTCTCACTATTGCTCCACACTGGAGGGCACACCACACCTCACGCCACACCCGCCATCACTAAACGAGATGCAGAGAGATGCAGAGGAATGGGGCAGACCGTCCACTGACCGCCCTGCTGTTTATGTCTCTAAAGGGTGGAACGTCCACAGGCAGTGGGACTGGAGCAGTGATGAGGAAGACGTTGAAGGTACGTGACCTCGTGGGGTAGAACTGTATGGGAAGGGGTTCCTGGGAGGAGTCGGGGTATGCGCTGCTCTGAGGACTATGAAGGAAAGCAACCGCACAGCACAGATGCCCACCTTCCTTCCTTGTTTTATGACACAAGAGCCAGTATTCACTGTTGGAGCATCTTTTTTGCCTTTCTAGTTGACAACAACCATCTCCACAAGCCCCGCCTCCCATGGTTCTGTGCCAGGCATCTCCACAAGCCCCGCCTCCAATGGCTCTGTGCCAGGCATCTCCACAAGCCCCGCCTCCAATGGCTCTGTGCCAGGCATCTCCACAAGCCCCGCCTCCCATGGCTCTGTGCCAGGCATCTCCACAAGCCCCGCCTCCCATGGTTCTGTGCCAGGCATCTCCACAAGCCCCACCTCCAATGGCTCTGTGCCAGGCATCTCCACAAGCCCCGCCTCCCATGGTTCTGTGCCAGGCATCTCCACAAGCCCCGCCTCCCATGGCTCTGTGCCAGGCATATCCACAGTTGACTGTGATTGTGGGCCATCTGCTGAAGACTGTGCATAAGATATTTGGTTTGAAGTTCTTGTTGACCCACAGCTTAAGGAAGACAGGGGTCTCACTCTCAGGCATGCCATGGGTAGTGGGTAGGTGAGAAGTCCATCCTCCTTCCCTGTTCTCAGCCGTCTCTGCCCTGCCCTCTCAGCGCACACCTATTTCTATGGATACTCGTGGGAGGGATGAGTTAGAAAACAGGCCCCTGGGAGGTCAGTGCATGCCCCTGGGTCCCGGAGACGGCTGGTGAATTCATTTGCAATCTTGTCTCACCTCCGCTCTGACTCCATTTCCCATATGAGAACTGCAAACCCTGAAGATATTTCCAGCAGGGACTCCCCTGTCCAGCGGCTCCCCGAGCCTCTCTGGAGTAAGGCAGTAGTAACAGAGTGTACATGGAAGGGGCAGCACACACAGGCACTCAAGTTACCATCGGCCTTGTCCAGCAATCCACAGGCTCAGGATAGATGTCCTGTCGAGTAGGGACATATCGGGTTCACTGTTCTACACAGACAGTGTCCCCAGCTTCTAATCTCGTTCCTTGTGCTCAGACTTGCTAGTTACCTTCCCAGCACAGTATAAAAACTGCCTGGCCCTTTCTTTAGGTCACCGCTCATCTGGTTTCTGTAAGAGAGAAACAAGCGGGACTTGGCCCTTTTGTTCAACCTATCAACTTGGGTTTATCTTGTTATCGATGGAACTGTGATATCCCAACATCCACTAAGTCCCTCAGGCCATCACAGGCCCAGGATATTTACCAACATGCGTGCTGGGCTGTCCTTCTACTTCTCAAGACATACACAACTCCTGACCCTTGACAAGTGCACTTGCGGATAAAGGCCATAGTTATCAAGTAGTTATGGAGGAGACAATATTCTCTTGCTCTCTCTCCCAATGTCCCCATATTGGAAATTGTATGGGATCAAGGAGGAGAGAGAAAACTGGCAGCAGTGACCAAGGAAACGGGTTTAAGGTAGCACACAAGGTCACTGCTGTGCACAAAAAAATCATGGAGACTGTGGCAACCTCTAAGAAGAACAGAAGAACACAGGCACTGCCCCTTGTCATTATGGTAGAATCTAGGCTGGAAAAAGCTCCCCAGAGCCTGTCCTTAGTGGCTGGGTGAGGGGACAAAAGACCCTGAGATGGGAGCAGAGGGATGAGAAGCTGAAGTCTGAGGTTGGTACAACAGAAGCCCAGATCCTCACCCTAGACTTGAACTCTCTCCTGTCTCCAAGGTCACTCCATCTCTGTCACTGCCATGGTGCACGCAGAAGAATGTTTCTCTGATGCCAAGGATGAGAAGGCAGAGCCAGTCACTCGTACGTAGCTCCTTTTGTGTTGTTTTGATTTTCTTATCAGCTCACTCTGCAGTTCTTTCCACCCCACTTCCTACGTTTTCTGACTTTGCTGTGCTGAGTCCTGGTCTCGTGCATATTCTTGTAGTCCTTGAACTTCAGAATTTGTTCATTTTCCTTGCCCTTCTCCTTCTTGCTTAGCCAAGCCTCAGTTTCCCTTTCTTTGTTTGGTGATGTTATAGGTAGAACCCAAAGCCTTATTCACGTTCTGTCACTGACCTCCAGTTCTGGTCCTTGTGACTTCTGAAAGTTGTATGATAAACAAGGTGGTGTTACGTGATGATCTGGCACAGAGAGAGAAACCCGGTCAGGCAGCTGTCCTTGTTTACCTCGAGGGTCTCAGGATGGACCACAGAGAGGGAAGGCAGGTCAGGGTACCACTCTCTCACAGAGAGAGAAGGGTCATGGAGAACGAGGGCAGGTCAGGGTATCACTCTCTCATCAGAACTAATGGTCTTCCCCGTACCCAATGTGCAGGATTCAGCCTGCCTGTCCCACCACCCAAAGGACATCTTATCCTCAAGGTCAGGTTTACTGTGTTTCAGGATCCTGTGACGACATCTGCAAGGAGGTGGAACTGTGATGTGATGCTGTGACCACGAAGACGAAGGCTGCTGCTCTCTCCCCTTTTCCCTTTGTGGAAGGGGTCACTCTGGTTTAGATTTAGGATTTATGTACATATGTTTGATGCTTTTCATTGTTGCAAATGCTCTGTTTTTAATGTTGGTTATTTAACACTGTAAATACGTTTCTTCTACATTGGTTCATATTGTAAATTAAATGAAAATTGATTCTTACCAGTCTGTACTTAAACCTTTCTTATAGCCTAAGCACTGCTAGAACACATCTCTAGAAAGAAGTTGACCCGCCGTGACTGCCTTGAGCCAGGCCCCATGCTGTGTCTTCACTGGACACAACAGCTGTCCCTTGAACATTTGTCATCTGTCCTTATGTCACCGTTGCCCTGGGACTTTGGTGACTGAAATCACTTTGTTTTTCCCTCTGGAAGGCATTACGGCAGCAACATGACCCAAGGTCATTTCTCTGTCCTGCCCAGCTGGTCCCACAGCCACTTACAGAGGCTTATCTTAATTACAAGCTGTTTATTACCTGCTAACTCTTACACTTTAAATTAACCCACCATTCTTAACTAAGTTTAGCCACGTGGCTTGGTATCTTTGCTCAGTGCAGCATTCTCGTCTTGCTTCCTCTGCATCTGACTGGCCTCTCCTCTGCTCTTCCTCTTCCCAGGATTCTCCTTGTCTGGTCACCCCACCTATATTTCCTATCTGCCTAGCTTCTGGCCAATCAAGGTTTTATTAAACCGTTATTTACAGTGTTCAAGAACATAATCTCACAGCAGTCACCCAAAACCACTTGGACCCTGGTCCCTCACACCTCAAAGCCAGCACGATGGTGTCAGTCCACGGCTCCTCTGCCCGGCTTGAGGCTCTCCGGTTGGTGTGCTGCTGTTTCCCATTGGGAAGGTTCTGGCTTTGAGCTCTTCTCCCTTCTGTTATCATGGAAGCCTGTTGTATTCCTCCCCCCTGGAGCCCACGATTCCCCAAGGACACACTATGGCTCCCCACGGCCAGTCAGTGCCCAGTGTCTGCTCAGGAAACAAGTCCCCAGCATTGTCTCATTGGCACAAAGACTGTGTGTGACAGCATTTTATGTTTTCTTTCTGCTGCTGATCTGGGTTTCCTGTGGCACCTCCCTCATTTCTCCACCAGATGCTCTGGAGTCTCCAGTCACCCAACGTCTCTCCCTTAACTTGTACTGAGTCTCACCTTCTCTCACTCACCTTCCATTTCCTGTAAGGAGCACTCTCCACAGAAGTGCTCCCTCATGGTGTGCTCTTCTCTTGATTTCTGTCCCCCTATTTCTGAGTTTCTCTTATTCTAATTAATGATTCCCTTTCATGCTTTATAGAATTCTCTTAACCTTTTTTTTCTGATCTTTGGAAAGAAAAAAAAATCTACTTTATTCACTGGAAAAGCATGAAAAAGTCTCAACAAAATAAATGCCTGCAGTGGGGCATGGTAGAGGCAGAAGCAGGCAGATCTCTGTGAGTTCGAGGCCAGCTGGGTCTACAGAGAGATTTCCAGGATGACCAGGCTACACAGAGAAATCCTGTCTCAAAAAAACCACAAAACAAAAATCAAAGACCTGCGTTCTGTGGTGACAACTCCTGTACCCATCTCTTCTCTCCCCTTCCATGCCCGTCCATGGACCTCACACACGTTTTTCTGTTACTTACACATGAAGTTTGCCTTCATGAGTTTCTGTGGGTGTCTGTGCTGCAAAGCTCCCCCCATCTGTCTGTCCCTCTGCCTGATGACGTGCACCCGCTCACAAGTCCACCGCCAGCTCCCCTAGCTCTGGGTGGCTCCCGTTTTGAATGAGCCCCCTGCTCCCCTTCTGCCTTGGTCTGGTCCTTTGTCATTGGGATGCTGCATCCAATTCCTGTTCCTTCTCAGAGTCCACACTCAGAAAGGACCAGCTGCTGACATAACACCCCAATTTGAACTCACTCACTGTAACATACATCCATGTTCAGAGTTCTCCAAATAAATGAGGTAGCATCAATTTCATGCCTAACAGCCATCTCCTTCCTCAGCCTTTCCTTTGCTGATGGGTATTCTGTTCTTAGAATGACAGACTTTTAGTTTTCTATCATTATTTAGTCACAGCTTCCTCATTCTTTGTGATTTACCTTGGGTCCATTTATTTTCGAGTTCTGTTTATTTGCAGACGTGCTTGTTATCAGAGTGAGGCAGCTTCAGCTATCAGGATTGGTCATTAGTGTTTGAGTCTTACTGATTTTGAATTCTGTAGGTTTACAGAAACATGACAGCAAGGCCATGTCTACCTGGCCAGAGGAGATGGGTTTGGAAAGAGTATGTTAAAGAGAGTGTGTTACATTAACTGTTTATGCTCCAGAAGGATGCAAAGTGGAAATTTGAAGCTCACTTCTTCCCACCAGGGCATCTATCTGCTGAGAGCAGCACTTACTTATTCCCAGACGGACCTGAGCACAATGGCGAACTCCCTGGAGAGAGACTGAGCACCCCGCTCCTCTGTCCTGGGGATAAGGAACCAGAGACTCCACACAGAGGCTGGAGAGCATGGGCTTCACTGTAGGTTAAACACCTAGGTGGGCAGGTGCAGGCTCACAGGGTAGCATTTCCTTCCCAGCCTGCCCTGGTCCACAGCTCAGCTGCCTCAGCATCTCTGGGTGGTGTCCACTGTCTTGGTGTCAGTGTTCCCCGCCCCTGCAGTGGTTTCCCAGGCACTGTCCCCAAGGCTGCTGCCTCCTGCAGGATCTACTCAGCCAGCAGCTGCCCCTCTGTGGGGTGCACTGCTCCGGAGTGGCCCAGACAGCTCTGGAGCTCCAGCAGGGAAGAGGGGCCCAGTCCTGCTCTCTAGCTCAGGGCCCTCCCTCGGGGAGATCCCTCCATCCTCTCAGGGGACCACAGGTCTCCAAGGCCCAGAGGGAAGATCTGCAGCCTTAGGACACACGGGTCCTTCTGGCCTCTCACTCCAGCAACCTGGGGGGGTGCATACACTCTGTGAGCAATGTTTCCTCAACAATCCCTGACACAGGCTTGAGCACTGTACACTGTACACACCTGTCACTTCTTTGACTACACATCTCAAATATCTATCTCAGCCATTGGTGGCACACTGCTGGGCCTAATAGCCTAAGGAGTGAGCCAGAAAGGTGGTTTCTTCACACGAAAGCCCCAACCTTTACCATCTACTGCTGTCTTGGATAGCCTTTGTCCTAAATGCCTGCCTATGCTGCAGGGTACTAGGACCCGCCCAAAGGGCTCTGTGACTCAGAGCATGTGTATGTTGCCCCGGCTTCCCTCCAATGCTTTGCAGTCCATTGCTGCTACTGCACCAGTTCAATACCAGTGACATCACGTGACTAGTTGGTTAGCATGGTCCCCTGGGACCCAGGGCTCCTTTCTATGGGTCTTTACTATAATCTATGAGCTTTGTCATGGGAAGAGGCTTTTTATCAGCTCACAATCCCAGACAATTCAGCCATATTCCATCCATATTAGTTGGAGAGTGGGAAGTTCCAGCCTGGATTATTCAGGTCTGTCCAGAGGAGACTTATGTTTACAGGCTTGGATTTAAAAAGGACAGGGATGTCTGATCAGGGAGACCAAGGTCATAGCATATGGGGATGTGATAAAGGGACTCTAATGACAGACAGAAGGGGTACAGAGCTAGCATTCAGGCCCGTCATCAGTGGAAGCCTGCTACTTCTTGTCTGGGCCTTGGGCTCTATCAGAAGCCTCTGGTCTGAGAGTTCCAAAAGCAGCTTTACCCACAATCCCAGACCACTGTGAATTCTGTTCATTAGGAGCTCACACAGCTCAACCCAAGGCTCCTAACCACTTCAGAGGAGGGTCCAGCCTCATCTCACTCTGGGCTGCCACACTTTAGGTCTTCAGGGAAAGTGAAAAGTAATGACTTGGTCTCCCTTTTATTTCTGGGGCTTCCTAGAGGAGACCATATGTTGCTACAATGGTCAGAAAGTAACCCTCAAAAATAACTGCCACAGTTACCAGTGATTGTCAGCTTGATGGGACCTGGAGTCACACAGAGACAAGCCTCCAAACATGACTATACAGGGTCATCTGTGCTAGACAGTTTTGACTGGGTTAAATGAGGTGGGAAAACCCCACCCTAAAGGTGGGCAGCACCATTCCTTGGGCTGAGGTTCTGCAAATGAGCTTCAGCACTCTGCACTTATCACCTGCTCCATGACAGTTGATACAATGCCAGCAGAGAGCATCACCGGCTCCCTGACTATAGACGTGAACCCACCATTTGTCTCAAGCTCCTATGCCATGACCGTTCTGCCATATAAAGCTGAGAGCCAAAACAAGCCTTTCCTTCCTCCATCAGTGTAGTTTATCAGAGCAACGAGAACGGTAACCAATACAGTCACACCCAGAACACCTAGGCAATGAAAATCTATGGTCCCTGGGCTGGACCCTAATGGTGGTATCACTCCAATGCTGGGTTTCAAAGTCGTCACTGCAGACCAGCCTTTCTTCTGCCTGTAATATCCCCGCCTGTCTCTGTTGCCTGCCCACAGAATAGCTGTTCTATGTACTGTCCCCAGGGGTCCTCCCAGAGCACGACAGGAGACAGAAAGCATTAATCAGAGTTTTCTAGAGGAACAGAAACAGTGGGATGGAATACCCACACACAGACACACACACAGACATACACACATACAAACTCCACACTACACACATAAACACACACACACATACACACAAACTCCACACCACACACACATACACACACACAAACACCACACCACACACACACACACACACACACAAACACCACACCACACACACACACACACACACACACACACCACACCACACACACATACACACACACAAACTCCACACCACACACATACACACACACACATACACACAAACACCACACCACACACATAAACACACACACATACACACAAACTCCACACCACACACAACACACATACGCACACACATACACACAAACTCCACACCCTACACACACAAAAACACACACATACATACAAATATACACAAACTCCACACCCTACACACACACAAACACACAAACTCCACACCACACACATACACACACACATACACACAAACTCCACACCACACACACATACACACATACACAAACACCAACTCCACACCACACACATATACACACACACATACACAAACACCAACTACACACACACACACACACACACACACACACACACACGCCTCACTTGTTCTTTTCCACCGTAGACCTGCATATGCATTATCCATAACAGTCTCAGGACAAGAGCAGAAAACAGCCATATTCTTTGCCAACATATCTCACAAATGGCTTCTAGCCAAGTTGCTGTTAAAATGCTTGCTTCTCTCTGAAACCTCGAGTCAGGCCTTGACAGCACGCATGACTCCAAGCACTTCAGTCTTTAGGTGCCTGCTAGGA
>PVIH01005639.1:11815-35714 GCA_004025045.1 Sigmodon hispidus
AAAAAAAAAAAAAAAAAAAAAAAAAAAAAAAAAAAAAAAAAAAAAAAAAAAAAAACCAACCAATCAAAAAAGCCAGTGTCAGGTTCTTCAGAGCCTCAGCCCACTCTCTGACACCAGCATCTGTATGAGTTACTTTCCTGTTGCTGTGATAAAACACCTTGATCATGGCACCTTGTGGAGGAAGGAGTTTGTTTTGGCTTAGGGTTCCAAAGAGAGAGAGAATCCATGACAGAAGGGAGGTCTGACAATGAGCAGGAGGTATGGGGCAAGTGATGAATGAAGGGTTGATGATGTAAAATAAGGAGACTCACACGAGCTGAGAATCTCCTGGCCCTGTACCCATGACACCTGCCTGACAAGAAGGCTGAGGGGGCAACAGGAACACCGACCGGCATCACTCAGCCTCGGGACTATAACATCCGCTGATAAAACTTTCCCCGAAGTGTAGGGAGCTGCGTTGTACCATGCCCTAAAGGTGGCGCTGGTTTCTGCCTTCCACCTTTCTCGATGGTGAGTGCTCTCGGGAGTAAACAACTCCTTATTGGCTGTAGGCGAGGATGGTGGCTTGCTTCCAGCGCCTCAGGACCTATGGGCAATGTCCACTTGGCTTACCAGGATTGGAAGCCCAGAGGGTATTTAGCCACAAGCAGACTCCCCCCCACCCCACCCCCGGGGTCGTTCGTCGTTCGTGAGAGAGTGTGTGAGAGAGTGGGTCGTTCGTCATACGTCTGAGAGTGAGAGTGAGTGAGTGAGAGACAAGAAGATAATTAAAGGCCCGAATAAACTGCAAAGAGAAGGATCCGGTGTTGCGTGCTCCTTGCGGGACGAGGTGGCGCGCGACACCAAAGTTCCCTACAAAGTCCCAAGTCCCCTGGACCCAGGTGCACTGTCTCCCCTCTCATGGACAGATAGCTGCTCTTCGAGTTCCGATTAAAGGACCGTGGCTTGTCTTGAGTTCGGTTTTAGTCTTGATTTGTACATAGCCCCAGTTAATCCCCTACTACTACTACTACTACTACTGCTACTAAATGTAGCAGACACGGCAGCTAGAGAAGAAAACTGAGTCTTACAGGAACAAACAGGAAGCAGAAAGTGAACAGGAAGTGGATAAAGGTTCCATGCTGTCAAGACTATCTCCAGTGACTGACTTAGGCTGCACCTCCTAAGACTCCCCCAAACAGCACTATCAACTGGGGACCAAGAGGTCAAACATCTGAGCAGGGCTGGGGGTGGGACGGGGATGACATTCTCATTCTACAACCACCAATGATGCAACAAAAGCCTCACAAAGAAACACATAACAAAACCTGTGGTTTGACGAGACACGGCAAGCAGCAAGCCTCAGAGCAAGACCCAGAGATGTCAGATATGTTGGAACGGTAAGTTCAGGAATTAAAGCAACCATGAGGCATAGAGCCGATGGCAGGCAGCATCAAAAAACTTAAAAGAAACAGAAGACTAATGTAAATAGGGAGATAGAAGATGGACCCAAATGAAGTGTGAACAATAAAAACACTAACATGGATGGAAAATGTTTCACACGGGTAGTCAGCAGACTGCAAGGCATGCAGGAGTCAATTGCAGAACAATATGTCAGTGGAATCTTCTGGAAGTAGTAAGTGAAAGAAAAACACTGCAAATAACAAAAGAAATTTTATCCGAGAATAGGGAGACAATTAAAAATTAAAAATTTAATTAAAAATGCTGTGGCTTTCCAAAGGCAATTGCTGGAAGAAGGAAAAGAGTTTGAGCACATTCTAAAGAGATTACCGCTGTTAGGTTCAATGTTTTTCAAATTGACATTGAAAAATTGTTCCTACCAGGTTGATCTTCAGGCATGTTTGTGGGGCACTTTCTTGTTTCTGACAGGATGAGGGTCCAGCCCGCTGCGGGCAGTACCGTCTCTCCCTAGATAAGTGGTCCTCGGTGGTATGACCAGGAGACTAAACAGGTCTAGGAGAAAGCCAGTAGACAACACTCCTCCATGGCTTCTCCTTCAGCTCCTGCCTTGGCACTCCTTGATGACAGACAATAAACCCTTTTCTCCTGCAGGTTGGTTTGGGTCAGTGTTTCATCAAGGCATCAGAAAGCTAGAACAATAAGTTCTCTTTATGTGTAAAGGAATGAGGACACAAATTACTTCACAAGTCTCCTCATGAATCATGCAAGGCAGAAGAGAGTGCAACGAAATCATTAAGCAGTTGAATACTGAAAGACAAAAACATGTCGTATGAAGTTTCTGGCCTGACCAGCCCCAGGTCCAGCCCTGCAGTGCTGCAGCTGCTTAGACCCAAATAATTACACAGAGGCTTATATTAATTACAAACTGTTTGGCTTATGCTGAGGCTTATTGCTTGCTAACTCTTACAACTTAACCTATTTCTATTAATCCATGTTTTGCCACATGGCTAGTGGCTTTACCTGTGTTTCTTTACATCTCAGCTTCCTTGGGCAGCAGCTCACAAGGTCTCTCTGTGTGACTCCACCCTCTTTCCCCTTTATCTATGCTTGGAATTCCCACCTGCTTTTAAGCTGCCTTGCCATAGGCCAAAACAGTTCCTTTATTATCCAATGGTAATTCACAGCATCCGGAAAGCCATCCCATATCAAAGAAGCCTCACTCAACGCAGCCCTGCAGCCATTGAACGTATCCTAGGAAGGTGTGGGAGGAAGTCATCTTAGAGACTCACCAGCAGAATGGGTTTCCAGCAGAGTTCTCTCACAAGGAGTATAAAGTGAGGGCAGCCCAATTACACATTTCAGAAACACTGGATCTATGTATAAACCAGTGATTCTTAACCAGCCTAAAGCTGTAGCCCTTTAATACAGTTCTTTGTGTTGTGGTAACCCCCTCAACCATAAAACTATTCCTGTTGCTACTTCATAACTGTGAAGTTGTTGTTATGAACTGTAATGTAATATCTGTGGTTTCTGATGGTCTTAGGCGACCCTCAAAGGAGTCGCAACCCACATGTTGAGAACTGCTAGCATAGAGGAAGGACTATGGTAAATTACATTTTACATATTTCTAAATGATCTAACAGTTGTCATTTTATTCAAAATAATACCAAAATCTCATGTTTTGATATTATTTGATGATGAGAATTTGATGGATAAAAAGCAGAAAAACAAACAACAAACAAAAACTCAGGTATGTTCATTAAGGATTCCTCATGGTGGTGGAGGAAGGCAACCTGGGAGCTGAGTACCGGTGAGCAGTGCCAGCATGGGGAGCCAGACATCACCCCATCTCAGCCAACCCTCACACGCTTACAGCCTCAGCTTTCATATCTGCTCGATGGAGCCTTTTCCTCAGGGAAGACTTTAAAGTGGGGAAAGGTTTCTTACCTCAGAAAAGCAACGCCCTCCTTCCATAGACACCACAGACTCTCCTTACCCGGCAGCCCCGCCCCCCATGTTCTGCTTAGCCAATCATAGCAGGAATGTCTAGGCCACGCCCACAGCCAGAGGCATGACCTGCTTCTCATCTTTTTTCCGCCTTTGCGCCCCCTCTGGTTGTGGTGAGTGCTGCAGGTCGGAGGAGAGTGGGACCTGCACTCATGCTGTTCCCACAGCTCCCTGCAGAGACAGCTGATGCACCGCTGCACGCATTCCCCAGAACCCCCAAACCCAAGCAGCTGCTCCTTAGAGCCCACCGCAGCCCCTCCCCCAAGCACGTAAGGAACTTAACTTCACCAGTGTGATTCCGTGTTTCTTGGACGTTTCCTTCCGAGGAGTCACGTTGTTTTCCGTGGTCCTGAAATTCCATTTTGCAGTACTGAGACCCTGACTTATTTCCTATTGGAAAGCTTGAGTTCAGAGTATAGTTCAATGGTAGACCGTCCATGTAGCATGCACTGATCCTAAGCTTGATGATGAGTACTGACGAATAAATACACCTTTAAATATTATTTGGGACTGTAAGACACAGTAACAAGCAATGTGTCAATGCATATAATTTTACTTTGAATTTACAATAACATTTTCCAGTTCAAGCTTAGGATCCACTAACTATTCTGACAGTGTAAGTAGGTCACTGGGAACAGACAGCTACAAAAATTAGAAGCAACACCTGCGGTCATTTGTATTGTTTCCTCAGTGCACACACCATCAAAGAAATGCATATTAGTACTGAGCCAGAGACTTTATATTTATCCGCTTTCTCAATGTTCAGTCTGATAATATTGGGAAAGGAACAAACAGAGGTAGTTCCTCTGCCAAAAGCAGTCTTCAGGAGTATGGCACTAGGTTTGGGTTTCATGGGGCAACAGGTGCCAGTAGCTCAGCAGCCCGGATCTAGGCATGTCCAGATCATCACTGTCCCTTTGCTGTGACCCCCGCCTGTCCTGCGGGTTCTCAGAACTGTGTGAACTCACTTCTTAGGAGGCAAATTCCTCCCCTGGCTGGTATCTGGCTTTCACCTTCCGTTCCCTATTGTGAGATTTCCGGAGAAATTGGTTTCCAAAGTTTCAGAGATGTCTGACTTTATAATAGCTTGCCTTGAGGCCGGAGTTTGGGGCATCGGTTCAGCCACCAACTGCTCTTACAGATGCTCTGGATTCAGCTTCCAGAACCCACATCTGGACCTGTCTGTAACTCCAGCTCCAGGGGACCCATGCTCTGCTTTCTTATAACACCCAGGCTCTCTTTCTTATCCCCCCCAACCCAGCCCCCCCCCCGGGGGGGGGAGTCACACCATTCACAATGAGCTGGGTCCTCAACAGATCAAAGTGCCCCATGCTAGTGACCATGCTGTTCTGGCCTGGAGCCCACTTCTGGCTACTCTAATTCTCATGCTGTTATGGTTCACACACACACACACACACACACACACACACACACACACACACACAGACTGTCCCTTTAAATCTACAAGGCTTCTTCTGGCTTAGCTCTTCTCTCTGCCTCCTCCTCACCCCCAGCCCCACCCCCACTCCTGAGAGGCAGTTCTTTGAAACACCTTCCTTCCTACCCACAGAGTGTTCTAATTCAGTGGTTTCACTGCACTCTCCATTACAATAACTACAATAAGTCACTCCATATTGTCTAAAATGATAGCTTTCAGGATATGCCTTTCCTTAGGACACTCCATTTTACAGAGAGTGTAGGATGATCAGACCCGGAACCTACACCATCTGCCAGGCTCAGCACAGACTGATAAATGGCTTTTTCCGGGAGTAGAAAGGAAGCTGACCTATAAATTTGCTGGGAGGAGGGGAGGAGAATTGAGACTGTAGAGGCACATGAGTGTGTTACAATCTTACCAGGGAAATAAGACCCTGGAAATTATTGGACATACCACCCACCGTGAGGAAAGGCTGTAACTCGCTCACTTGGCCCTAATAAAGTGATGGACAACCCTGGTCATTGCATGACTTACGTTCCTGGCACACTGGAGGCAGCGATTCCTTCACTGGGTTCTACTTTGTATAACGTGTATCTCATAAGCAAGTTTATTAGTAAATCCTTTATAGCATCAATGTTATTACCTCAACATAAGCTCCAGTCACCTGAAAAGAGAGACCCTCAACTGGGAAAAGGCCTCCATAAGACAGGCCTGTAGGCGAGCCTATGGGGCGTTTTCTTAATTAGTGATTGATGTAGGAGGGCCCAGTTCTTTGCCAGTCATGTTAACCCTGGGCAAGTGATTCCCAAGTGAATGAAAAGCAGACTGAGCAAGTCATGAGGAGCAACCACTATGCAGCACTTACCCACCCATGGCCTCTGCATCAGCTCCTGTCTCCAGGTTCCTGACTTGACCTCCTTCCTGCCCTGACTTCCTTGTACTATGAACAGTGTGGAAGATGAAATAAACCCTTTCCTCCCCAAGTCGCCTGTCTGCTTATGTTATTTCCTCACAGAAACTCTAAGACAGAATGTATAGATGTATATTTACTGGGTAGTATGATTTGAGGGCTACTATTTATGATGACCTACCCCCCAAAATGCCTTTTAGACCTGTAAAATTAGCTTAGTCAGGAACCCCACTATACCTGAGGCTGTAGCTAATAACCAAAACCCAGTGACATCACTCATTCTAGATAACCAGATGTAGGACTGCCTAAGAGAAGAACTTCACGTTGCCCACTTGACAGTCTATAAGCAGAGACCAAGAGCAATATGTTGTTCTTCACATCTTCAGGACAGCTGGGGACATCGGAGAGATGTCACCTTCATCTGCCCAGCAGCTGGAGAGTCTGACCCTTGAGACTGGACATGCCCTTTGGCTAAGATATCTCACACAGGTGAGCAGCTGTGGGGAGGCAGGCTAGGACAATGGTTAGGAACTTAGAAGGCAGATGTTGTGTAATGACCCTTAGCGTAACTGTGTGTGGCTATTTCTCTTGCTTGAATCAAAATAAGTGCTTGTATTTGCCTCCGCCAGATCACTGGGGCAGATTCAATTATCTGGCCAATTGTTGTCACTGAAACTGCTGGAAAGACACAATGATCACAACAGAGCTTGTCAGGGAGACTCCCAGCCCTTCCTTGGCTGGTTGAAGAAAGGAGACTGGTTTTCCCTGCAGTTTCACTTTCAATTCTTTGGAAAGCCTGGTTTCGGTTTCCAGCCTGGCTGCAGAGCTGAAAAGCAGATCCAGAAAGAGAAGCAGAGCACTGCCTGGGGACATCATTCAGCATTTCTCCTCCCTGAGAGCAGGGACAAGTCTCTCTCTCGATTCCATTCCTAGGCTCCTTCCTCAGCATTTATCTGGGGAAGGCTGGAAGCTTCTCCCTGAGCAAAAGCAAAGAGGATTCACTCCAAGGGACAAGTGGATCCTGCAGAGATGGATCCAACCCTGGACCTGTATGGGACCCCTGGGGACAGTCTGAACCACTTCCTGAAGAACAGCCTTCAGCCCCAGAGGGATTGGAAAGAGGAAGGGCAGGATGCCTGGGAGAGAATTGAGAGGTTCTTTCGGGACCAATGCTTCCGAGATGAGCTGCTTCTGGACCAGGAAATCAAGGTGCTTAAGGTGGTGAAGGTGAGTACGAAGGGTCCTGGGTTCAAATCCCACCTCTGTGCCCTGTGGGGTTTGAGACCTTGGGAAATGGACCACTTCCCCCCTCAGAGCCTCAGTCTCCTCTTCTTTAGTTGGATTGACTATAAACAATAAATAGGTAAAACATAGAAAAGGTGTTTGTGCATAAAATTAGTCTTGCAAAGCCGAAGACAGAGGTGGTAGTGAGAATTTGGGATATTGATCTCTGGATGGACCAGAGTCGCCAGTTTCTATAATATGTGTGCCTTTACTTCTTGCTTAAGAAATACTTTACCAAAGCTAGAGGGTTGGCTCAGAGGTTAAGAGCACTAGCTGTTCTTCCAGAGGTCCAGAGTTCAATTCCCAGCAACCACATGGTGGCTCACAACCATCTATGAGTGAGATCTGGTGCCTCCTGGCATGCAGGGATACATGCAGACATAATACTATACACATAATAAATTTTTTAAAAATTTTAAAAAAGAAAATACTTTACCTCTCTGAGGTCATAAAGGAATCCTATTGTTCTTCTAGTATCATTGGTCATGCTAGAAACTACCTTGCAAGACAGTGCTTGGTAAACTCAGTGGGATTCCAGGGGCTGCCTGGGTAAGTAATTCAGCACCTATCATTTCAAAACTTGCAACACATTCCCTTCAATCAACATTGTTTAGATCAGAAATCTGGATGGTCTTTATTTTGCTAAAACGAAAGACATCTCACATTAACTGGAGCTGGAGAGGCTTTACCTGGGAACACGGAGTGGTGGCTGCAGAGGTTACAGCTGGAAAGAAAGGACTTTGGACTCTGAAAAACCTGAGCACACAGTTGATGGCAAAGATTAGGGAGAACTGTTAGCAAAATGGGGTTCAAGACAGGAACTGAAGCTCCTATACCTGCTTGAGAAGACACAACTCCCCACTTTGTATCGTGCGCTCCAAACCCCTGACTCGGCTGTCAGCTCCCAGGTTTGGTGGTCTAGCAGCCTCTGTGGGACCTTGAAGGAAACAACAAAAAAATAGGAAGTCTATAGCTGGGTGTGGTAGCCCCCGCCTGGAACCCCACACTCAGGAGGTTGAAGCAGGAGGATCCAGTTAAGACCGTCAAGTCTGGGCTACATAGCAAGTAGCAGGCCAGACTTGGTTACTGAGTGAGGCACCGTGGGGAGGGGAGGCGCTGAGGTCCTCCATGCTCTCTCCTCTTGTTTTGGTTTGGTTTTTAATGAACCATAGAACTGATCCCTGAAAGTATAGTCTTTGGTTTTTAATTAGAAAATAGTATTGCAATTTCTTATAGCATTTTTTCACACACACACACACACACACACACACTGGCCTCTGGGGACAAGAGGCACACATATGATGTACAGACATCATTCTGACAAAAAAAAAAAAACCTATACACATAAAGTGTTTGTTATTTTTAAGTTTGCTATTTCTGAACATTTGGATTTCTCAGTTTTGGCCCAGGGATGTCCAGCTTATAATGCTTACAGCAAGAGTCTCCATGATGGGAACCGATGGCTTCTTTTGTGTGTGTGGTTTTTCAAGACAGAGTTTCTCTGCTTCGCTGTGACTGCCTCGGAACTCATTCTGTAGACTATACTTATTTGTTTGTTTATTCTTTTGCCTTTTGGTGGGCCCACCACCCAGCTCCCAAATAAATCACATGGAGGCTTATTCTTACTTATGAATGCCCAGCCTTAGCTTTGCTTGTTTCTAGCCAGCTTTCCTAACTTAAATCATCCTGTCTATCTTTTGCCTCTGGACTTTTGACTTCCTCTATTTCTGTACACCTTTCTTTACTTCTTTCTTGCTTCTTGTATAGCTGGGTGGCTGGTCCCTGGAGTCCTCCCCTCCTCTTTTTCACCCCCCTATTCCTCTTCCCAGATTTCTCCTCCTATTTATTCTCTCTGTCTGCCAGCCCCACCTATCCTTTTTCCTGCCTTGCTATTGGCCATTCAGTTCTTTATTAAACCAATCAGATGTTTTAGAAAGGCAGAGTTAAATAAATGCAACATAAAAGAATGTCGTACATCTTTGGATCATTAAACAAATATTCCACAGCATGAATAAATGTAACACATCTTAAAATAGTACTCCACAACAGTAGACCTGGATGGCCTCAAATTCATGTAGATCTGCCTGCTTCTGCCTCCTGAGTGCTAGGATTAAAGACATGCTCCACCGACACCTGGCCAACAGCTTCCTTTAAGGACTGTATTGAGAATTTACCACTAATGCCTTGGGTTTACCTCTTAACCTCAAAGCACCAAATCTCAGAATAGGTAATTTTAGTACCATCCCTTCCACAGGGAGGCTCTTCAGGAAAGGGGACAACACTGAACCACAGATCTGACCAGGACATGGTTCTGTTCCTGAGCTGCTTCTCCGATTTCAAACATCAGGCTAGATGCCGAGAATTCATCATTAACTTAATTAAAGCCAAGCTGAATCTCTGCTGGAGAAGCCTGGCCTACCACATCACTGTGACTAAACACAGAGAAGGAAATCAGATCCCTCGCTCCCTGACCTTGAAGGTTCAGTCCAGGAAGAGTGACGACATTATTCGGATGGATGTTCTTCCAGCGTATGATGCTTTAGGTAAATTCAGTGGTGGGTCAACTTCAGAGAAATGGTTTTGGAGTTTCCTCCTTCTGGAAGAGATTAGAGAAAGTAGAAATCAATATAGTTTCCTCTTTCACGGTTAGGTGGGACTGGACATATATCATGAAGACATATGTCCTTCCATAAAGGCATGGGTTTCTGTGTCCCATTGTCGCACAGGGAAAGAAGATTCATCAAAATGAATTCCTTACCCACCCACTAGAAAATACCAGATCAAACAATCATTCTAAGGTCTTTAGAGTCAGACAGAACCGGGTTAGAATCATCTTTAAAACAAGGCTCCTGGGTCTTCACATTTTATAATTTTTATTACCTTGGGCCAACAATTTAGCACCTCCTTCTGAGTGTGCTAACTCAGGGTGTGTGATAATGAACTGACTACCACATTTGAGTTACAAAAGTGACATTTTCCCATGGTTGCCTTTAAATTTACCTTCTTTATAGGGCTGATCTGAGGATCCCATGAGCTTGACTGTGATCCTCCCCCTCCCCCACCCCCAGTGCTCAGGAAGCCAAAGTGGGTGGATCATAAGCCCAGTGGCAGCCTGGGATACACAGAGGGGCCCTGTCAAAAAAGGACAGAAGATCGAGAGGGAGGGAAGGGGGAAGGAAGGAAGGTTGAAGGGGGGGGGAAGGAGGGAAGGAAGGAAGGTTTTCCTGACCAGATAACTTTCTTCTCCCAGGATCCTTTTCCCGAGACTCAAAACCAACACCAGAAATCTATGAAAAACTAATAAAGAGTGGGGGCTACCCTGGGGAGTTCTCACCAAGCTTCACGGAGTTGCAGAGACATTTTGTGAAAAGCCGCCCTGTTAAACTGAAGAACCTCCTCCAGCTGGTGAAGTTCTGGTATCTACAGGTGAGACCTGGAAGATGAGAGAGGCGAGGGTGGGCACAGCCTGGCATTTTTTTTTTTTTAAGAGTAGAAAAGAAAAACCAAAAACTGAGGCTAGGGATGTAGCTTGTAAGCAGGGAGCTTTCTTGGGATGCTGAAGACCCTGGGTTCGGTCCTCAGCACCACCAAGAGAGATGGAGTGAGGATGAGAAAAGTGGGAGAGAGACAGGATAAACAGCGGATGAACGTGGATGAAAGGCCTGCACCAGACAATATCAAAGCCAGGCATTGTCGTGGCAATGATGTTTGTATCTTGTTTACAGACTCCTGCTTCCAGTGACACCTTCCCCAAGGGCCACTAAATGCTTACTGGTGAAGACAGACAGACATATGGCATTTTGATAACAATAATGACAATAAAGGGACGGTTATAAAGTACTAATTATGCCTGATGATCTAGGCTGTATATGCCACATGATTTCCTCATTTAGTCTTCCTAGCTAATTTCTAATGGATCACTGCCCCCATGACTGCCCTCATTTTGGAGACAAGAAAACTGAGCAGAAAGGTTAACAGTAGGACCTAGAATTGAACCAGTGTGCTTGGCTATAGAATCTGTGCTCTTCAGCGGTAAAGGGGCTGTTCTTCATAACAGCATATCTTTCTGGTTATCTGAACACTGCAGAGGGCTCTTTATAAAAAGGAACTGTCTAAAAACGCATAAGGAAGAAAGAAACTCGTAGTAATCAGTAACAATGCAGTGTCTGCCCTTTCATATTTTGTTTTGTCTGTATTCACACAGCTCACACTCAAAAGATTAGGTAACTGGAATCACCCCACTGCATTTTTTGGTCTACCTTTTAAGCAAACACACCTGCCTTTACCTTTGGACTTGAATGTGAGAGCACCATCTATTTATGTCAGTCATACACTTTGTTTCCTCATCAATGGTAAGACTTCATGAGCTGCAGTTATTGGCCATTCTTCTCATATGTGCTGTAAATGTTTGCTATGATACATCGTTCACCTAACTAGGCCAACTTTAGTGGACTGGAGAGATGGTTCAGCAGTTAAGAGTGTGTACTGCTCTTGCACCAGACCCAAGTTCAATTCCCAACACCCACATTGGGCAGCTCACAACTACCATACTCCAGCTGCAGGAAACCCAAAACCCTCTTCTGGCCTCCAAGGGCACTGCACTCACATGCACAGACCCAGTCACAGACACATTTACACATAATTTAAGAACACAGTGATTTCTCTTTTTTTGGGGGGGGGGATTATGTGTATAGTGTGCATGCATATATGTATGTGTATGCATTTGAGTGTACATGTGTGTCTATATATCATGTATATCTGATGAGAATAGAGAGATGCACCAATCTGCAGGTTCAATTTGAAGGGGTATGTGTGTGTATGTGTGCTTCAGGTTCATATCAGGACTCTTCCTTGATCTTCTCCA
This sequence comes from Sigmodon hispidus, assembly GCA_004025045.1. NCBI lineage: Eukaryota > Metazoa > Chordata > Mammalia > Rodentia > Cricetidae > Sigmodon > Sigmodon hispidus. The sequence continues at coordinate 23,720 of PVIH01005639.1, forward strand.
TATATACTGGGACAAGGCCTTTCAGCTGATCCTAGGCTTATCTACATGCCTGTCTAGCTAGCTTGCTACAGGGAGCCCCTGTCTCTACCTACTAAGTACTGGGATTATAGATATGCTACAACACTCACCCAGCATTTATGTGTTTCTAGGGATCTGGACTCTGGTCCTTACTCTTGCATGGAAAACATTTTACCTACTGAGCCCTCTCCCTGGCTCAGATTTATGCAGATAAATATTCTTGACCTTCTATGATAGATTTTGGTTATTTATCTGCACCAGCTCTTGCCACAGGGAAAAAATATGGTTATTTGAATATTGAATGGATCCATCATAAAAAATTCAAACAGTGTAAAATGTATTTAACAGATAAAAATTTTGTGTGTATTCATGTGTGCATGTGTGTATATCAGTGTGGTAGTATGCTATAGCCATGCTCATAAGGGCAACTTCAACTGGACTTGTGTGTGTGTGTGTGTGTGTGTGTGTGTGACTTTATAGCCACCTATTTTTCTTATTCTACAATTTATTTTAACTTCTTATATATGGCATGACTCTGACAACATCCTTATTTTCTTCGAAATGACTAACAAGTTGTACATTACATTTTGAATTATGAATTTTCTCTCACTGAACTAAAATACTACCGTTGCTAAAGCTGTTAAATCCACACATCCAGTGTGAACTAATTCTGAGTCTCTACTCTGCTGCACATGACTGGCTTTCTTTTACATTCTGTCTGGGGGATTGGACCCAGGACCTTATACATGCTAGAGAAGCATCCAACCTCTAAGCTATATCCCTAACCCTTGACTATTGTTTATTCTTATGCCAAAACTACTGTTTTTGTTACCATATCAAAAGTGAGGACTGACTCCCAAGGTCAACCTGTGACCTCCACATGTGTGACAAGCACCACCCCATACACACACATACAATACACATATAAGACAAAATCACTGGGAGCCAGGCATGCTGTGCACACTTTCAGTCCCCAAACCTGGGAGGCTGAGGCAGAAGAACTATAAATTTCAGGCTAGCCTGGGCTATATAGAAAGACTCCATATCAAAAATAAAAATCACCTGGATTTTAAATAGGATCTCCTACTGTTATTTTAATCAATAGAAATGGCAGCAGATTATCTTCTGAATACTTGCCATTAAACCCTCGGATTAGTGCAGCTCTCTGCTGTGATCAGAGAAGCCCCCCATCCTCCCAGAGGAGCTATCAGACCCATAACAAGACACAGTGGAGTACTCATCCTCATGTGGGACATCTATGTCTTCCCTGTCCTCAAGGCTAAGGAAGTGTGGACAAGGAGACAGAGTCTGATCAGGGAGAATGGCTATGAAATAGCATCCCCTAGACATGACAGGTTTACTCTGCTCAGACACCCACAGCAGCATCAGCTGCCCAAGATCAGAGCAAGATTAAGCCAGTCAGCATCCCAGCATCAATGGGGGAGCAACCAGGCTGTTGATAGCTGCTAGGAGAGTCACCTTTCTCCTCCGGGATGTCAGTGGCTCCTGACAGGTTGCCCATGCTCTGGTCGATGGTCTCACATCCATTCACAGAAGGCCATTCCTGTTGGTTTGCTGCATGAGATCAGACACACACTACCAGCGCCATACTACAGTTTATTCAGGAGAGTTGCCGGGTGGGTACAACGGAGAGAAGCAGAAGAGGAGACCATCTTTCACATGGTGTCTCCTTTTAAGAGACTGGGTAGGCATGGATTTATGTAGCCACGCCTAGGGATGTGCTCTCTGTAGGTGGCATGTTCTGCCAGTGCCATGTTGGGTTTTCCTCGTGGCTGCTACATGCCAGGAATTCTTATCTCACCCAGTGCCATGTTGGGTCTACCACACGGTGTGCCAGGAATCCTTACATTTCACCCTTATGTTTATTATAAAAAGAAAGCTGGGTTCATGTAGAGGGACGGGGGTGGGGGTGGGGTGGGGGGTGGGAATGGATCGGACCAGAACAGGGTCGATGGATCTCTAAAGGCTGCTTCAAGCTGTCTTAAGGGTGAAGTTTGTCTCTTTGGACGATGAGAACTGTATCTTGCGGCGGTCAGTTTGCTGGGTTTTGCGGCTTATTTCCTGCAGTCCGGGTAAGTTTAAGGCATGGGATGATGAATTCTAATTTTCTGGAGCTCAGAAAAAAACTACGAGTTAGTAAGAGAACCTTGAGAAGTGACAGAATTCAGATGCTAGAGTGAGAGTACCGTGATGTGACAGGGTCGGATTAGGAAAAGAGGAAAAAGGAGAGAAAGAAGGTTGGAAGTCGGGACACGTATAACCTTAAGTTAGGATTTGTCTATACTTTAAATAAACCTTCAGGTATCTGGTTTTGTGTTTCTTCTTTCTAGGGGACTCCAGTGGCTAGTGACTGTAAAATAGTTTGTGAATCTCTGCTAGGTCTGGGGATGGGAAGAAGTTAAAATGTCTCATAGTTTTTGTTTACCGGTTGCTGAGGTTAAAATGGTCCTGGGGGGTGGCGTGGGGAATGGTCTGTTTTATCTGTTATCAGCTCTAAAACTGGCTCCTGGTTCCTTTAGTACTCACTGGGTGGCAGTCAACTGTTTTCTGATGGTAAGATGGCTTCTGGTTTTTTTAAATTGATAGGCTTCAGAGCAGCTCAACACAGACTTGCCAGGAAACAGATCACAAAATTGTCTTTGGCTAAGACCCACCTTGGTGTATTGTAATTCCAATGAGGGGTCTACATCTGGGACAGCCTCAGCTCCCAGGGGTGTGCTACATTTGTCTGGTGAACCTCATCTGCATGAGTTCTGGCCTGTTCCCAAACTCGCCTTTGCTCACGAGCCCAATTTTTTGCCATCTGAGAAAGTTCTGATAAAGGGAACAGGGTATAAACTTTCACTATACCATCTATACCAGCCACTTCCCACAGAAGGAGAACTGGATCAGAATCTTTAGGAGCTCAAGTGAGAGCCAGTGACTGGTGGGATAAATGTAGGTGCCAGCTTTGGAGTTCTTGGAGAGGAAGAAGTTGGATGAATTGCAGGTGATCGCTGAGATTTGAAAGGTGGAGGTTCCAGAGAAGGATCTGGTCATGTGGCTAGAAATAGATGAGTCAGATGGGCTAGAACAGGAAGCCAGAAGAAGGTTTATAGCCGAGATATAGAAAGAGAAGGTTTATAGCTGAGATATAGAAAGAGTTTATAGCTGACTGATAGGGGAACTCTGTCCATCCGCCAGTACACTTGCAAAAGTTAACTCTCATAAAATATCAGGGTCTAGCAAGGCATTAGGTGGCTATTTTGAGTTATCTAAGGGTTACTTAGGCCATTTCTTTGTACAATAACAGATAAACTTGGTGGTGTCTAGGTAAAGCAAAAAAGCTAAGTGGCTTGAGAATCTCAAGAACGCACCCTAGAGGTGAGAATGGAGAGAATTTTTTTGTTGGTTCGTTCTTCATTATTGAGGCCCAGAGCAGGAACTACTTACTGCTAAGGATACTCATCAGCTCTTAAGAGTAAGTGTTAGGACAAAGCCCGAAACAACACTAGCCACCATGAGGGGTAGGTATAAAAAAAAAAAACACACTAGCTATCTCTAGACATTCATCAGGACCCAGGATAGGCATCAGGGTAAAGCCCAACCCAATGCTTGCCAGCCCTAAAAACTCTTCAGTTTTCTGGGGTGGGCATACAAACCCATCACTAAACCACTACAGGCACTCCTTAGTACCTCGGGTGAGCGTCCAGGGCAAACTATCGATAGAATGGATGTTAAGGCAGAGCCCTGGGGACAGAGTCTGGGAGCAGGACCCAAGGATCCAGGCTGGGCTTCAATAGCAGGGAAGACCAGGAATGAGTGTCAGGCGAGAAGAAACAGCCATGAGCAATGAAGATCGTGGCTAGGGGTGGTCCTCCACAAGGACCTCCACTAGAGTACTACTGGAAAGCCAGATAATCAATAGTCTTTTCCGAAGACAATAGTTTGAGTTTACACTGACTGAAAAGGGAAAACTTACAAATCTAGGCTGATGGTGTTCAGAAAAAAACTGTAGCAGCAGGGCAGATGGAAGGTGGCCTGGTAGTAAGCCCCAGATCAGGATCTCCTAGTGCTTATGTGTACCTAAGCCCAGGAGAGAGCCTATCCGAGTCACGGCACCAAAATGCTGGTTTCTCAAGTAAGAGACACACACTATCAGCGACACACTGGAGTTTATTTGGGAGAGCTGCCAGGTAGATGCAAGAGAGAGAAGCAGAAGAGAAAAAGAGGCCTTCTTTCATGTGCTGTCTCCTCTTAAGGGAATGAGTGGGCACAGATTTGTGTAGCCACGCCTAGGGGCATGCCCTTCTTACATAGCAGCGTGTTCTGGTGTTCTGCTGCAGGCCAGCAATTCTTATCTCACCCAGGGCCATGTTGGGTTTACCACATGGCTGCTACGTGCCAGGAATCCTTACAAGTCCAGCTGGACTACATGGGTTATTTATTTTTAAAAAAAAAAATAGAAGAAAAGGAAGAAAAAGATATGGGGGGGCTGAGAAGGTAAAAGGGGGTGACATGATCAAAATACATTGTCAACAGGTATGGAATTCCCCACAGATATATAAAAAAATAAATAAATCCAAAGACTGCCATAAATTTATTAACTTAGGAGGAACTAAACATCTGATAATACTTTTTTCTTCTTTTATTTTATTCAGTTTATTCTGTTTTGAGTTGTCTATATGTTTTAGATTTTTCCAGTTATTTTCTATATTCGCTATATCATATTGCCTTTTTCATTCTAACTGAAAAAAACATGGATTAAGACACAGATGGTCCACAGGAGACCCCCAAAACAAAAGTCCACCCAGGTCTCACCATTTCATGGCTGTGTCACATAAAGCAGCAGAGGAACCAGAAAGTTTTTAGAGCATCAAGAACATATTCTTATTCTCTCTCTCTTTCTCTTCTTCCCTCTTTCCCTCCCTCTTCTCCCCCTCTCTTCCCCCACCCTTCTTTCCTTTTCTTCCCCCCTTTTCCAGTACCTGAGACGTAAATATAAAAGAGCACCATTGCCCCCAAAATATTCTCTGGAGCTACTGACCATCTACGCCTGGGAAATGGGTACAGAGAGCAGTGAAAACTTCAATTTGGATGAAGGGTTTGTTGCTGTGATGGAGCTCCTCAGAGACTACCAAGACATCTGTGTATACTGGACCAAGTACTATGATTTCCATAATGAGGTCGTCAGAAACTTTCTCAAACAACAGCTGAAGAGTGACCGGTGAGTATATCAACCATATTATTTATGACTTTAAAGAATAGAAACCCTGGCTGAAGGGGCTTGAAAAAAGGAAAGGCAGTCAAGTTGGTTTTGCAATTGAAAAGATTCAAAGGTAAACACTAAGTATGGCTATACTTAAACAAGGTCTCTTTCTGTGAGTTGTTCAACCCTGCCCTTCCCAGGGATCTACTGTCAAGTTCTGGCTTATCCCTTCAAGGTTGCAAAGGTTACAGCCTTCTCTGCACACCTACTTTCCCAGACAAGTCAGGCAAGAGCTCAGAGTTCCATTCTCAGAGTTCTCTTAGGCTCCATATCAAGGGCTTCACTCAGCCATTGCTCCTATCCAAAGGTGTGTGCCACCTCTGTTCTGGACATTCTGAAGAATGTTCTGTTGGCCATACTTTTAGTCTCAAGTGAATGAGTTAATATGAAGTATATAGCACACAGGAAAAAAAAGCAGGTAAAGAAAAGCAGCCGATAGCAGAATATCATCAAATCCCCGGGTGCTCTCAAATCCAGCACAGACAACTGGAGTATCTGAGTGGGAGACTGAACGAAGGCCACAGCATCAAACTGCTTGCAACACCATGCAGATGTCAACCAGGGAAAGTGGAGGGGGTCATCGGGAGTTCCCGGTTATCTTTCTCTCCTGGACAGGCTTCCCATGTCTGACCCATGACTGAACTTCCAGCTTCCTGTTCCCACTGTAGCACAGGATAACAGTAGCCTCTGGGTAGAAATGGGTCCCCTTCCAGCTCTTCTCAAGGTCCAAGAGGAATGTGTTGCTTCTTTTCCATTTTCCCATCATAGAGCAGCAGGTGGGAGGGTCAGCTGGACCAAGATGGACTCTTGGCAGAGCATTTTGAGATATGTGTTTAAGATAGTGGGGGTTGTGACTCTTTTTAGCAAGTTTACACATCACATGACAATTTATCATTATAATGTGCTTTATGATTCCACAGACATGAATGTCAGAGGTCAGTATCCTGACTGTAACAGGGATCTGCTCCCATTCTGTCCCCCAGGCCTGTCATTCTAGACCCCGCTGATCCCACCAACAACTTAGGAAGTAGAAAGGGATGGGACCTGGTGGCCAAGGAAGCCTCTCACTGCCTGCGGCAGGCCTGCTGTCAAACCGAAGACCCCAGCGGGGGCTGGGATGTGCCGGTACAGTATGCTCTCATAGTCAGAATGCATACTAACATTCACATAGAGCACCCACAGCTCTTCCCTCAGCACCCATAAGTTCCAAGACAGGCAACATATTTAAATTATACAGCCACTTCTCATCTATAGACATCTAGACTGCAGGGCTTTTGCCTATAAGATGGGCAGGCAATCTGCCCTGCTTTATAGTCAATACATAGACAGTCAGAGTTTACTCACATCTGTCTGCCCCATTGGCTCTCCCTAGAGTTATACCTTCCCTTTTGGTGCATCATCAAAGTATGGTTTCTTGTTATCTAAATAGTAAATAAGTAAACAAACAAACAAACAAAAAACTAAGGCTCCTACAACCTACTGCAGACAACAGGCCAACCACACAGCCTTCCTGGGGATGGCATTGCCCTTATAGGCCACAGCTATCTTGGATCTGAGCACTAAGTCAGAATCCAGTGCTTAAATACAAGGACTGGACTGAGAGGCTGCTTCAGGACCCTGTTTTTCTGACCTGCTAGACCCACATAAATCCTGTCCCGTGACCCACTTTTCATCTCCCACAAGAAAATTTAGAATCTGTCTTCAAAGGTGGCCCCACAGCAAGTGAAGTCAGGCAGAAAAACAGGGTCTGAGTAGGGATCTGCCACCTGGCCATCAAGTCTCAGTGGCTGAGACTGTCCCCCAAACCAAGGGGCTCTTGAAAAGCAAGCAAAAGCAAAACAAAAAATAACCTACCTAAGTCTCCCTTTATCTAAAGCTCAGCTTCTCAGAAATCCCGTCTCCCCGTCAGTCGGTTGTCTCCTCGTCTGTAAATAGGGCCTACGTTCAGAAATGCGTGCCCTGGTCTCTGTGTGTTTTCACTCCCTCATTTTTCAATGGGTTATTCCTTTACTGAATTATCTTACAGACAATTCCCTAGCCATGCATACAGACCCAAAAGGCATCACCATATGACATGGAGTCCACATCAGGGCACTTTGGAGCATGACACAGGGTAATGTGGATTGCATCAGCTCCAAGGTTTTATGCTAGGATTGTGCTAAACAAACTAAGAATGAAATCTTCTTCTGTTACTTCCCTGTGGCTGTGATAAAACATCATGACTAAGGTAACTTAAAGAAGAGGGGGCTTGTTTGCACTCATACTTCCACAGGGATGAGTCTTCCATGGCAGGGAAGTATGGCAATAGGCAGGCATGGGGTGGGAGAGCTCACATAATCAGTGATAAGCAGGAGGCCATTAACAGTGAATGTTGGGGGCTTCCCTCAAACCTGCCCCTGTGGTATGCTAGTATCCCCCCACAGCCCTCTAAGTCTCCTCAAGCAGTTTCATCAACCATGTGTTCAAATGCCCAAGACTGTGAGAACTATCTCATTCAACCTACTAGGACATCATCCCACATGCAAGCCATCTCTTTCAGCAACTATGCCAGCATTCTATGAAGTATTTTAATGTCTAGAACCAGTACCCTTTGGCAGAGGTTTTAGGATATGTTCAAACTTTTGCTGTAACAATGATTACTCTTGAACAACCATCCTAAAGTCAGGCACAAATATTAAATTACATCACTGCAATTCTCAGGCTTCTATAAATATGACATTGTCATATGCCCACAATGAGTGAAGATTCTGCATAGTTCCACACAGGAAGAGTATCATTTAGAGACTGGTTGTTGCTCTGGTCTGAGGAAGTCAAGGAATGCAGTGTGATGTCATAGTATTCTAAGCCTAGGGTGGCCAAGTAGCTTTCCTGTTGCCTCACGTAACTACTGGCTCCCAGTTTGTCTCAGTAGATGGTAAATTCTATCAGGAGCTAGAAGGGAGAAACTCTGTAGACAGCAGACAGTTCTTACCACACAGATGCCCTTTCTCTTTTCTACGTCTCTCACAGCGAGCGAGGAACGTTCAGGTAACAGTAAAACAAGCAGGAAAAGAAACATGGAGACTCTGGGTAAGCCCATATAGTCCCATCTGGAAGATGAAGACCGAGATCAAGAGGATAAATGACATCTCCTGGGACCTACGAATCTCCTTCCAGGAGCCAGAAGGGGAGAGGCAAGCACTCAGCAGCCGAAAGTCCCTATCAGATTATGGAATATTCTCTAAGGTGACTGTCAGGGCACTGGAGACCATTCCTCCTGAGATCCAGGTCTTTGTGAAGAATTCCAGTGGCCAGAGCAAGCCTTATGCCATCGACCCTGATGATACCATCTATGATCTGAAGAAGAAAATTGAAACTGAAGAAGGACCTTCTACAAAGAATCAGGTACTGATGTTGGAGGATAAGAAGCTGAAAAATCATTGCAGCCTTGCAGAACTACAGATCAAAGACTGTGACACCATCTATCTCAGGGTTATCTAGTCCTAGTCTGGTTGTGTATGGTGTCCACGCCTCTCCACCTCACCCCTCTACCCAGACACTGTGTTTTCTGTAGCCTAAATATCAACATCCTTCCTTCTCTCACTCAAAACACTCCTGTGTCTTCCCACACATACAGAATGAAGTTCAAGTTTCTTTGCTTGATATTCAGTCTTTAGTATAATCAGGCTGATCCTACTTACTTCTTCTTCCCCACTCAAAATACACCAGTCTCCCATACTCCAAACTCTCAGGGATGCTGAGCTAGGCTTCCATTGCTTTGAGTCAGCTAACCCCCAATGCACATTTTCATCTTTCAGAACTCAGACTTATAACTCTTGTATCTCAATGTACAGACCTCAGATCGCCAGAATCATTATTACTCCACAAACCTCTTAGCAGGAAAAATTAACCTGAGTCAGATATCCAATGAGACTCAGCAGTCAGTGTTATAACAAGGCCTCCAAGTTATTCGACGCATGCTCAAATTTGAAAATGACTGCTATACGGCCTATGCCCTAGCAAAGTCACCTTATGCTTATTCACAACAGACTTCTGTGAAAGGAAGTGGGATATTAATCATGTTGTTTTGTTAGATCTACCTCTCTAGTCTGATGAGATTTGATTTATTTTTAATGCCTTATGTCTTGGTTCTTATGGTCTAGAATGGTACCAATCCAGTGTAAATTTTTGACATGGTTATTACTGAATAAATAAATGAACTAAAGAATGGTGTTGAGTTGTCTTTATCATGTCTGATGCCATTTTAGAGGCCACATAGTTTCAGGTGCCCTTCACCCTTCATTCTCTGAAATGCAGCCAAGTGACCTTTACAAACCCTACACAGATGGGTAGACATGGCCTCCTTCTGTCTAAACTCATTTAGACCAAAGGTAATGCAGGTAGACTCCATCCATTGCCTATCCTTAGCCGACCACACATTTCAGTATTGGAAAGTGGGGCCTGGTACAGAAAACTTCTGGTACAGTCAGGATTGAAAGAAGCTAAATAGTGAAGAACAGATCTACCAAAGCCCTTACTTAAATTCAGACAGACATTCACCCACAGAATTGAGCCACACACAGCAAGAGACAGAAGCCAAAGCCAACACTCACGTCCAGGAAAAGGCTACGTGAGTTGTTTGTCATCTTCTCCACCCTCTCCCAAATTCTCCTTGTACCTTTTCATCATCCTCATGTCACTGAATAAAATCCAAATGGGGCATCTTTACTGTCCTGAGACCTCTGTTGTAGCAACTTTGTTCAGTTCACTTATGTGTCTCTCAACACATGCAGAATCCCATGCACCTGTGTGGCCTGTATACCAAGAGTCTCCATAGACAATGTCATCCGTCTTCACAGCTGCCTTGGAGTTGGATGGACTTGTAGGAATAACAACCTTTCTACATTTTACAGGTGGAAAAAAAACAAAGCTTAAAATATAGAAAAATAGCCTAGAGGTGGGGATGCACGCCTTTAATCCCAGCACTCTGGAGGCAGAGGCAAGTGGACCTTTGAGTTGGAGGCCAGCCTGATCTACAGAGTGAGTTCCAGGATGGCTTGGACTAGACAGAGAAATCCTGTCTCAAAAACAAACAGACAGACAGACAGAGTATAGGAGATTATGTTTAGACAGAACTGAGGAAGAAGAACCAGGAAAGGCTTTGGGGGATGTCTGGGCTCTGGTGTGTCTTTTCTCCCCGACTTCTCTGGCCTCCGCACAAGTAGGCACATGCCAGGAAGTCTGGCCTCATCATCCTGATGGCCTTCTTCGATTCTCAGTAATCCTGTTGATATCAATGACTTTACCCTCTGGCCTTAGCAGATTGGTACAGGAAGATAACCTGGCCCAGGATAGACTCAGCCAAGGCCTAGGCTAAGGCAATCACACTCTGAATTCCACAGGCTGGCCACTACTTTTCTTGAGGCTTTCAGTGCACTAAGACCAGCACAGACCACATGCCATTTATTTCACTGCCACAACAGGCTTACTCTGGTAATGAATCACCCTCTTTGATAGCCAAGAGAACAGAAACGTAGGCATTTACTAACAGCCAGTAGAACTGACACACCAATATGTATGTCTGTCCAGAGATGCTGGCCATCACCACCACATAATGCTACTGTCCTAGAGGATCTCAGCTCTCCCTGCCTGACCCCTGTGTTCCTCCTCCAGGCACCACAATCCTGCTAGACCTCTCCACTCAATCCTGACATGTACTGTTTTTCCTGTCCAAGATGAAGGCTTGGAGAGATGGCTCGGAGGTTGCGAGTCCACACTGCTCTTGCAGGGAACCCAAGTTTGATTCCCAGGACCCAGCACTTGCAGTTTATAGCTGCTTGCAAGTTCAACTCTAGACAAACCTCAATAAGCTTTTCTAGTTTCCAAGAGTGCACACATACACACACATGCACACAGCATACACACACAACATACACACAGCACACACACAGCATATAAACACACAGAGAACACACACAGCATACACACACAGACAGCATACACACACAGTATACATACACACAGAGAATACACACAGCATACACACACACAGCATACATACACACAGAGAATACACAAAAGCACACAGCATACATACACACAGCATACACACACCCAGCATACCTACACACAGCATACACACAGAGAGAAATACACATAGCATACACAAACACAAAACATACCTACACATATAGCATACACACATAGCATACATACACACAAAATACACATATATACAGCACACCTATATCATAAACAATTAAAAAATAAAAGTTAGTAACTATAGCAGCCATCAGCTCCACATTCCCATTTCCTACCCTAGACCAGGAGTGGAAGGGACTCTAAAGAGTGGTGTTCTCTCTGATGTCCACAAGGTTTGTTTTTGGGTTTTTTTGGTTCTTTGTTTTTTTTTTTTTTTTAATTCTATGCTAGAGCCCAAAAGACAAAAATCAGAGAAAAAATGTCAGAGCAGTTTCTATTTTCTCTCAATAGCCTTCCTACTCCACCTTCCTAGGAACAGAATTTTAAGCTAGACATGTTGTTAAAGGCTAAAAACTGTCCTGTCTTTCTTATGAAGGAGTATAACCATGTGACTAGGTTCTAGCCAGTGGCATTCGCTTGCATTCTACGTATACATTTTCAGTTTATCGTCATACTTATATTTGTCTATTGGGCCCGGAATTCCTAGAAGATGAAGAATCCTGCTTGTTTTGCTTGTTTGTCTCGGTT
>PVIH01005639.1:35814-121562 GCA_004025045.1 Sigmodon hispidus
CCCCCCCCCCCCCCCCCCCCCCCCCCCCCGCACACTCACGGACGCCTGCCTTCAGTGTCCTGTTTGTGCTAGCTGTGCCCAGTGGATTGCCTTTTGGATGATTCTAGATCCAGTCAAGTTGACACCTGAGCTTGTTCATTTCAGGATCCTTCAGGTGACAAATGATAGAAGCCTGAATGAATATAGTTTGAGCTAACTAAGTCAAGACCAGACAGTGGCCACATCTGGAGCCCTAGGACTCGGGAGTCTGGAGCAGAAAAATTCCTGTTGGCTTCAGCAGGCCCCAGTATGGTCAGGAAAGCCCTGTTCCTCTCTCTTTTCAAACCCTGCCCACCCAAAATCTCTGAGGAATGGTGCTTCAAAGCCCAGCTCAGCAATCTTGCTTCTATTGCCACCAGCCACCCAAATCCCTGCCTAACCAACCGGTCAGCTTTTGGCCATACTTGGGAACAAATCCTGCCTGTGGCAGACATGTCATTACCCCCCACCTACACTCTATAAAACTTTTCTGCTCTGGTCTGAGCACTGGACTTTTCTGGCCTCAATCTCTGGAGAAGCTGCCAAGATTTGGCTTGATCTGGCTCACTGTGTTGGCAGAGAAACTCATTATGGGATGGGAGCACAGAAAACCTATTAATTTCAAGAATAGTCTGGGCTATATTAGTGAATTCCAGACCAGCCTAAACTAGAGAGTAAGATTCTGCCTTACTCTCTAGGAGTGTTCGGGTGTAGTGACACTCGTCTTTAATCCCACCATGAGGCAGAGGCAGGTGGATTTCTGAGTTTGAGGCCAGGCTAGTCTACAGAGTGAAACCCTGCAGGGGAGTACTTAACCCTGGCCATAACTAAATGACATTATCCACGATTCTCCAGAGAAGCAGGACAAATGAAAAGGAGATAGAGATAAGAGAGAGAGAGGGAGAGAGAGAGAAATGTTTGCTCTATGGGCATCTTATAATTCAGATAAACTGACTTTTAAAATCAACAGTCATGTGGACACCATGTTCCAAATGACACCAAAGTATCTTTTGGTTATTTACGCCGCACATTGAGTCACCTGACATTTACCTTTACATTTATTTACTCATGACTGGATTCAGAAAGTTTTGTCTGCTCTTTCTAGCTTACCCAAAGCTGGAGGTTCAGAGAAGCCCCAGCCACAAGTCTCCAAACTGTTCCAATAACAGCCGCAGAAGTAGGGATAGGGCCAGCACCTATGTGGGGGGGAGAGGGAGCAAGGCTGGGCCACAGGAGCCTTGCTAACACAACAGACAATGCTTTGCTAGCTCCCATGATCTGAGGCCGAGGGGCAGGAATGGCAGAGTACAGATCCAAGGACCTCAGTACCCCAACATTTACTCCACAACTTGTTTGCATTTTCCTCATGTACCTAAGCCTTCCCTACATGTTTCTGACTCCTCCCTGGGAGATGTTTTGTGAAAGACTTTGCTCTACAGAAGCCCATAGCTTTTAGAGTCAAGGTATAGGTGACCTCTGCAAGATGGCCCATGTTACCATCCCCTTCAACAACAACAAGATCTGGATGTTTTCACTGTGGGTTTCTGTTGCACAAATTCTACTTGGTCTTATAATTTGAAACATGGAGCCAGATATTAGAGAAAAGCAGAAAGATCAGAGAGACAGAGGAACAAGCCACAGCCAGGTCTCACCCAGCCAACTCAGGCCAAAGGGATAGATCCTGTCTCCACAAAACTTCAGACTGAATACCTCTGAGTCCTCAACCAAAAGGGAGGGGCTGAACTCATGCCTCCTCCCACCTTATATTCCTTTCTCTGCCCAGCCTGTTCACTTCCTGGTTCAAACTTCCTAGTGCTGAGATTAAAGGCATGTGTGTTTCCCAAGTACTGGGAACAAAGGCATGGGATCACAGGTGCTAGGATTAAAGGTGTGTACCAACACCACAAGGCTCTGTTTGGCCTTGAACTCACAAGGATCCAGATGGATCCCTGCCTCTGCTCCTGAAAGCTAAGACTGAAGTCATGTGTCACCACTCCCTGACCTCTATGGCTAACTGTGGCTGGCTCTGTCCTCTGACCTTCAAGCAAACCTTATTTAGAGCCTACATAGTATATCAGCACAGGTTTCTCATTATCTAGCAAGATGACCCAAGCTTGTTCACAGGGTCATGAGTTCAGAAAGCAGCAAGAGGAAGAGAAGAACTGAAAGCCCCGCCTACATCACATCTACTAATGGTCAAAACAAGATACTGGCCCTGCCCCATCCAAGGCCAGAAAGATTTGCAAAACCAGTGCTGCAGAGGGCTGTTCCAACTGTGGTGGGATGAATCTGGGAGCACTTTTATTAAGCTATTTTTTGTAGTTGTTTCTTTTTTAAAATATTTATTTATTTACTATGTATACAGTGTACAGAAGAGGGTACCAGATGTCATCATAGATAGTTGTGAGCCAGCATGTGGATGCTGGGAATCGAACTCAGGTCCTCTGGAAGAACAGTCAGTGCTCTTAACCTCTGAGCCATCTCTCCAGCCCCCTTGTAGTTGTTTCTAATACAGCAACACCATAAATGGATTGATTTACAAAGAAAAGCAGCTTTATTGGCCTATGACGTTAGAGTCTTATTGTCAAAGGAATGTCTCCAATGATGGCCCTTCCTCCACAGCTCCTAGAGTGTCCCTGGTAGGGGAGGTTTGGGGAAGTTGCATATGTAAAGGATGGAGGACTTGCTCTACAAGCATTGAGAATAGAATCTGAATCCCCAGCAGCCACAGGAACGCTGGGGCCTGTAACTTTAGTCCTGATAGCCAAAGACATGCTGATCCCAGAAACTTGATGGCCAGGCTAGCCTAATCTACAAAGCTTCCAGTTCATCAAAAGACCATGTCTCAAGGCAAAGAGCTATAGAAGACATCTGGCATCTCTCCCTGGCCTCTGTGTGTGCACACATGTGCACACCCACAAGATTGAATGCATACACCACACACACACACACACACACACACACACACACACACACACACACACACACACACACATACCCCTACAACATATTATCATGGCTAATCTTGGCTGTCAACTTGACTGTTTCTGGAATCAGCTAAGACCCAAGCAGCTGGACACACGTGTGAGAAATTTTTCTTTTTCTTTTTTCTTGGGACAGGATTTCTCCATGTAACATCTTTAGCTTTCCTGGAACTTGATCTATAGACCAGGCTGCTGCACGAATTCAGGTTGTAATGAAAGAAACTCTGGAACCAAATATCGGGAAAATATCAGAGAGAGGAAACGGACAGTCAAATCTCACCCAGCTGTCTTCCAGCTTCCTCAGCCTCGATCCTAGTCACTTCTAATTGCTGCTGTTTTTCTAAGCCGGCCTTAAATACCTTTTTCACCCAGCTGTACCTCATCCAGGTTAAGATTAAAGGCATGAACTACTCCATTTCGGTAGTCAGCCTTGAACTCACAGAAAGGTAGAAAGATCTTTGTCTCTGGAGCTATGGGATTAAAGGCATAGGTCACTACTCCCGCTTTCCCTGTGCTGGGATTAAAGGTGTGAGCCATTGAAGCCCAGCTGTTGGGCCTTGTACTCACAGAGATCCAGAACTCCCGGAGCTATGTGAGTTACCTCTGCTAAGTAGGTAACTAAGTTGGGCCTTGTACTCACAGAGATCTGGAACTCCCAGAGCTACCTCTGCTTACTTTGACTGTGGGTTGATATCTTGATATTCCAGGTTTTATTAAATATGTAACATGTCACCACACCAGGCTGGCCTTAAACTCACAGAGATCTGCCTGCCTTTGCCTCATGCTGGGATTAAAGGTGTGTACGCCAGCACTACCAGGATTTTTCTTGATTGGACCATATGAGGTAGGAAGACCTACCCTAAACCTGGGCCACACCTTCTTTTCACAGGATACATAAAAAAGCACACAAAAAAGGTAATTTTTGCCCTTTGCCTGCTTACCTCACCCTTGAAGACAAATTTATCTACCCTGCTGATGAGGTATTCCTCCACTGGCACTAGAACCTACTTCATTGAGAATCCAGCAAAGACTGAAAAGTAGCTGAGACACCTAGTCTTGTGGATTGAACAACTATGGCATTCTTGGCTTTCCCATTGGGAGACATCCATTGTTTAACTAGTGGGATCAAGCCTGCAAGCCTCTCTAATAAATCCATACATATTCATTCTACCCGTTCTGTCCCTCTGGAGAACCCTGAGTAAGACACACACACAGACAGCTGCCAAGGTAATGTTTCTTGGATTTGCAGTCTCTCCCTCCCATGACCTCCTACCTCTTGAGAGTAATTCCACAACAAACTATCTTTACCAAGTCTTCATTTGATGCTCTGCATTACAGCACTCAAGGCCAAGACAATTTCCACATGTCTCATCCCATCTCCTACCCCAGCCACTGGCTCTCCTCCTTCCCTGCAGAAATTCATTTCATCAAGTTGTGTTTTGACACTCCAGAAAGCCAATGCATTACTGATTCCCTGACCCCTTTTAAAACTTTCCAATGCCATCCAAAGTATTAGTGGTGAAATTATTGGCATAGCTTGGCTCTCAGATGCTTCATGAAGGTAAACAGAAAGAGCATGTGAAGCCTGAGCAGTTCTTGTGTGAATAAATTATGTCACTAAAAACATGGTGACTGTTGAAGTCTTAGTCTGTGTTTATCTCCCTTTGTAAAATTACCATGGCTCTTTCAAATGTCATAATATGGTATGACTTAAGAACTAGGTGCTGGTCTGGAGAGATGGCTCATTGGTAGAGAGCACTGACTGCTTTTTCAGAGGACCAGGGTTCAATTCCCAGCACCCACATGGTAACTCATAACTGTCTGTAACTTTACATAAAATACTTAAATTATCCTACATAGGGAATCATGCTCTTTCTAGAAGCTATACGTTACCAAATAAGAATCCCAACACCAGACTTGGACATTTCTCCTCTAGTTGTTAGTCAGGTGTACCTCGGAGACCCTAAAACAATACAGGGTATTGTCATAGCTCTTGGCTGTCCACCAGGACTTAGTAAGACCTTATTTCTTGCAGGGTGCATGGCACACTCCTTTAATCTCAGCACTCAGGATGTAGAGGCAAAAATCTGTGAGTTTTCAGACAACCTGGTCTCTGGAGTAAATTCTATAGAGCACGTAGGGCTACATAGTAAGGTCCTATCAAAAAAAATTAAAAATAAAAAATCCTATTCATGGGACTCGGAGAAGTCAACATCATGAAGCTCCCTCTGGTGGCTAGCCTTCATAATACAGGAAGATGCTATGCCGTCAGCTGAGAATAAGTCAACAGTCTATCCAACTGTGTACCCTTGGAGCTGCAGTAATGACCACCTAGCCAGATATGCTCATGGGTGCAATAGTGGCATGAATGTTATACAGGTCTGCCTCCTATATGCATTTAAAGTTTGTTCCATAGGAAGAAACACATGCCCAGTACTGTAAACCTAGCCCAGAATCCATAGCTAGAAGCACACAGGTCTCAAGGGTAAACCTAGTATGATGATTTTCCTAAATGAACTGCAAATTTATATTTCAAAAATATAGGCCTAGAATGATGGAAAAATACAAATAAAACTAATATCTCTGTACCCATAGATCAGTGCAGCCCTCAGACCTCACGGGAGAACTTTTGGTATGGAGTGGCTATTGCACAAACCCCTGGCTGACTAAAGGACAGAGATAAGTGTGTGTGGCATGCTCAGCTACCACCTGGACATACATCACACCTTTCCTCACTGAGGCTCAGGAGCCATCAAAGGAGACAGTCGCTAGGGAGAACATCAGCAAAACTTGTCTTTTGGGTATGACAGGACGGCCATTTTTGTGAAATCACAGCAGCTAGATGTCTGCCTGCACAAGATCAAGCTGGTCAACACTGCATCGCAGAGGGATGAGAGGCCCAGGCGACCTAAGAGGTCTTAGAGGGAGAGCAGTTGATGCCTACTGTGGGAGGGAGTCTGTTTGCTCCAGGGAATGGTCCCACCTCTGTGCATATATAGGAAACACTAATTAAACTCAGTGGGTTATTTAAAAATAAGAATAGAGAAGGAAGAATGGGAGACAGATACATCTGGGGGTATTAAGGGATGGGAAAGTGAGTATGTTCAAATACATCACATGCACGTATAAAATTCTCAAAAAAAATCACAAGAATGCATGGTTTTTAAAAAGAACTAGCTAGGTACTATCAAATATTGGAAGCATGAAACATTTCATATTTATTTATTTATGTAGTTGAATGTTCTGTCTGTCTGTATGCCTGCATGACAAAAGACAGCATCAGAGCCTATTCTAGATGGTTGTGAACCACTTGTGGATGTTGGGAATTGAGCTCAGCTCCTTTAGAAGAACAGCCAGTGTTCTTAACCACTGAGCCATCACCTCAGCCCGGAAACATGAGACTTATAATAATAAAAAGATGATACTTTCCATTGAGATGAACCAGTTTGAAAGTTTACACTGAAATATACCATGAGCAGAAGGGGGTTTTGCGTTCCTGACCCCCCTTCTCCTTGCTCCATTTCCTCAACACTTTCGTGTTACCTCCAGGAAAGCAGAAAGATGGATTTTGTTCATTAATTTTGTTTCAGAGGTAGCAATCTGCCATAACAAGGCCAGCATGGTATAGCTCACAACAGTGGTTCCCAACTTGTGGGTCACGACTTCTTTGGGGTCAAATATTACTGTCACAGGGTCACATATCAGATACCCTGCATATTAGATGTTTACATTACAATTTATAACAGTAGCAAAACTACAGTCATAAAGTAGCAACAAAAATAACTTTATGGTGGAAGGTCACCACAACATGAGGAACTGGATTAAAGGGTCACAGTATTAGGAAGGTTGAGAACCATTGGCAAACAAGAAACATAGTTGGGTAATAAACAGGAAGTGGGCAAGGCCAGGTAATAAGCAAGGAAATTGATTCATTTCCTCTGATCAGACTCCACCTTCTGCAGGCACACTGCCTCCCAACAGTCAATGCAAACTTTGAATCCATCAGTGGACTAAGCTATTGATTAGGCCAGAGCTCTCATGATCTACCTAGCTCTAGAAACTTCCCCACAGACTCACTCAGAGATGGGCTTCCACACTCTCAAAGATTCCTGACAACCAAGCTGGCAATCACAATCCACCATCACATCACCCTGATCTGATTTACACTTTTACTGTTATGCCCTCCAGTAAGAATTTTCACGCTTGCCACCAGGGAGGCTGGACATGTTGTGAAGAGTAAGGATTTTATTACTCCATACAGATTCCGTAGGAACCCAGGTTAATAGCTTAGCTCCAGCACATCGGAAGGGCTAAGGGTCCACTGCCCCAACAGGCTACCAGACTAAGAAAACTCTGGGAACAGGAAGAGTAGAGCAGAGATGCCAGAGAGACACTAGAGAGATGCCAGCACAACTATGCTGCTCTGAGAAAAGGTACCAAGCCATATGGCTAAACAAGATAGGAATCATGGATTAGTTTAAAAATTAAGAGTTAGCAAGTTATATGACAGCCATAGGTCAATCAGCATAAAACTAATATAAACGTCTGTGTGTTTCTGTGAGACTGCGCTGTCTGTGGGTCTAAACCAAAGGTCAGACAAGCCAGAAACTTCATACTACAGACACCTCCAAGTCTTCACCCAGAGGCTTACGCCTAGATTTCCATCATGTCCAGGCTTCCTCGTTTTTCTAATGGTGGCCTGAGGACCATGACTAAGATCGAGCATCACTCACGTTTTCTCTCGTCCTTCACTTTCTAACTCCTGTCCCTGCTTCTTAAAGAGACTTGGAGCCAAGCTCTCTCCCCTACCTCCTCGGTGTCCAGTCCTGGCCCAGGCTATCCCACACACACATCTTTTCTTGCTTTAGACAGGGTCTCATTATGTAGCCTCTGCTGACCTGGAACTCACTCTGTCGTCTACCAGGGTGGTTTCAAGCTCACAGAGATCCACTTGCCTCTGCCCCCTAGCACTGCGATCAGAAGTACGTGCTAGCCTACCATTGTGTCCTACTTTGGACCACCACACAGGGTCCACACCCTACGTCTATTCTTACCTTTCTGCCGTCTGAGAGTCTAAAGTCACTGCACACCCTGCTTCTGACTCACCAGTGCCTTTGAGGCAGAGTCAGAATAGATTCACCTGGCATGTAACCCAAGGGCCACTTCCTCTTTCTCAAACAGTATTATCACTCGGCTTCCAGAACATGCTCCTTTTATTCACCCTCCAGCTCTTCCTTATTCTTCTTTGCTGAGCTCTTGCATTTTGGCAGACTCAGGATTCTGGGATTGCTCCAGAGCTCATTTTCCATTCACTCTTTCTTCACTCTGGTCTCGTGGCTCTGACTATCCTGTGTTAGCAACATCTTCATTTAGGTTATTATTTTTTTCTTCCTAAATATTTTATTTTATTAATATTTTTAAGTATTTATTTATTATGTATGCAGTGTACAGAAGAGAGTAGCAGATGTCATTATAGATGGTTGTGAGCCACCATGTGGTTGCTGGGAATTGAACTCAGATCCTCTGGAAGAGCAGCCAGTGCTCTTCTTAATCTCTGAGCCATCTCTCCAGCCCCTGTATTTTATTAATATTGTGTGAGTGCATATACCACATTCATGTTATTAATCAAACAAAAGTGTCTATTAAAATAGCAGTCAGGACCAGGCACAGCTTTGATCTCGGCACTTGGGAGGCAGAGGCAGGGGATCTCTGAGTTTGAGGCCAGCCTGGTTACAAAGCAAGTTCCAGGACAGCCAGGACTACACAGAGAAACCCTGTCTCAAAAACCAAAAGAAAAATGCATCAGTCAGACCATATATCCATCCTCTGCTCGGAACTAACCAACTGTTTCTCATTCTTTTCAGAGTAAAGCCACTGTCACAATAGTATCTTCCAGAGCCTGCAGCATCTGCCTCCCACTGTTCATGCCTTAGTTCTTATTCCCTTTCAACTCCCCACCACGATCTGTCCAATCAGGCACCCTGATATTCCTCAGACCCAACAAGCCGATTACCACCTCAGGGCCTTTGCACGTGCTCCTTTTTCTTTCTGTTAAGAAGGATCTCTTCTGTCTGCCATCCACGTGGCTTACTCAGCACTCTCTTCTTGTCTTTGTTCAACTCCTCTTTCTCATGAGAGCCCTCCTTGATGGTATGGACCAAGCCCCTAAATCTCTCTCTCTCTCTCTCTCTCTCTCTCTCTCTCTCTCTCTCTCTCTCTCTCTCTCTCTTTCTCTCTCTGCATAGCTCTCATCTACCTTTTACTTATTTTACTTATTAACCCTGCTCATTATCTGTTTCTACCACTAGTGTGTAAGTCCTCTGGGGACAAGAATTCTTGTGCCTGAAACATAGTAAGCGCTCAGTAAACGTCTGTTGGATGAATGAATACAAGAAAGTGAGTGGACAGCACTGTGCTCTCCCGCCCAGGTATGTCCCCTCCTCACCAAATCCAAGGTCTATTCACCTTATGAGTCCCTGACCCCAGCCTTGTTCCCATTTCTCAGCCTCTACTTCCTCCCTCATTTCTGGCTGAGTTCTAGTTTGTCTGGGTTTGTTTGTTGCTCTCTGGGACGAAGCCTCTAGCTTCACACCCTCTTCAGATCCTCATACCTCTGAGCTACCGCATCCCTGTGACTCTAGCCTTTGAGGTTCATGTTAAATGGGTGTTCATTGGCACTACCTGTGACCTGAAAACAATTCTTCTTCCTGGATTCCTCCCAGGTCTCTGAACCCTGCTGGTAGCCCGCCCACAAAGCATCACCCTAGGACTCCAGGAATCTCCCTTCCTGCTCATGTGCCCCATCACTCAGAGAACCCTGTTGGGCCTGAAGCTTTTCTTAGTGTGGCTTCCTAGTATGGTGTCTGCTAGTCACTTAATGTTTTATAAGAAAACAAAAATTCTTAGCCACATATTTATTTTCTTTGCTCAGTAGCTTCAACAGTACTAACTTATAAGGTGTCTCTTATCACTGAACCCACCTAGTGTTTTAAGATGTGAGAGTCTGAAAACTCCTAGGAATCCACAGGATGATCCCAGCTAAGAACTCTAGCAATAGAGACCTGAACTGGCCTTCCTCTGTAATCAGACTGGTGACTACCCTAACTGTCATCACAGAACCTTCATCTAGTAGCTGATGGAAGCGGATGCAGAGACCCACAGCCAAGCACTGGACTGAGCTCTCCAAGAGTCCAGTCAAAGAGAGGGAGAAGGGATCATGTGAGCCAGGGGGGGTCAAGATCATGTCGGGAAACCCACGGAGACAGATGACCAGAGCTCATGGACGCTCGCAAACTCTACACCAATATCTAGGGAGCCTGCGTGGGACTGACCTAAGTCCTCTGCATGTGGGTGATAGTTGCATAGTCTGGTCTGTTTGTGGCTCTTAGCAGTGGGGCCAAGATCTGTCCCTGGTGCATGAGCTGGCTTTTGGAAGCTATTCTCTAAGGTGGGATGCCCAGCTCAGCCTTGATTCAGGGGGAGGAGCTTGGTCATGCTTTGTTGACTCCCTTGAAGAGGCCTTACCCTTTCTGAAGAATAGATGGGGAATGGGAATAGGGAAAAGATGGAGGGTGGAACGGGATGAGACAAGAGAGGGGAAACTGTGATGGTATGTAAAATAAATTTTAAAAGTTAATAAAATAAAAAGAATATGAGGGTCTGGGTCTGCAAGATGTCTCAGTGGGCAAAGGTGCTTGCTGCCAAGACTAATGTCCTGAGTTTGATTCCTGGAACCCATATGGTAGAAAGAAAGAAATGACCCCTGCAGGTTACCCTGTGACCCCCACATTTATGCCATGACACACATCCCCCTCTCTAAAAAACCCAAATAAACAAATATAATGTAAAATTTAAGATTCTTTTAAATAAAATAGGAGGGTTCAAGAGGCCAAGCATCTGGCAACAACACAGGTCTTCAAAGTGTCCTTTGGACTCCAGAGTCCTCATTTCTTACCACAACCATGAGTAGGCCCTTTCTCTTTCCAGACCTCACTTTCCATATGTCGGTCTGACTCATCCAGACAAAGTGTCCCCAGAAGGTCAAACTCAAGCCAATTTCAGTTTACACACATCACAGAAGGGAAACTCCAAATGTTGAGAATCGAAACTTAACAGCATGAAAGTTGGCCGGATGCCAGCCTTGTTAAGGCGGCCCTGAACTGCCAGCCTTGGTCTCCCATACCCAAGCACACCTCCAGTGACAAGAAATCTCCAATAAGAGTACCTCAGTGAGCCTATTACTACCATGTCCGTCTCTTTTCCCATCCTTTTCATCACAGGGTGCTGGAGGTCAATTAAAAAGGAGCCACCTTAAAAAAAAAAGGAGGTGTGTATAGGGAGCTGGGTGGGTGCATGGCTATATAACCCTGCAGCAACTGGACTTTCAACATCGACATGGCACTGGCCCAGGAGCTGTACAGCTTCCCAGCTTCCAAGCTGGACTCCTTTGTGGCTCAGTGGCTGCAGCCAACTAGAGAATGGAAAGAGGAGGTACTGGAGACTGTGCGGACCGTGGAACAGTTCCTGAGGCAGGAGAACTTCCATGGAGACCATGGCCTGGGCAGGGATGTGAGGGTGCTGAAGGTGGTCAAGGTAAGACTAGACCTTTCCATTTCTATCCAGGATAAGGTAAAACTCAGTGTCAGGGGTCCCCTTGACTCATAACCCCTAGTTCACGCTTCTGGCAGCTCAGGACACCCCAGTGCACAGCCTTGAGTAGAATGAAATAGTAAGAAAACTAATGATAAACCACTTTTGGGGAGTATAGTAGCCTAACTTCTAATGCTGTATCATTAAGACTTATGCTCTGTGAGGTAGATACAGTTCTTTTCCTTTTACAGATGAGCCCAACAGAGGTGTAAGAGTTATAATGACCACATGCAATGCAAGGCCTCTCATTGGATCCTGATGTGTAATCTGTAAAATACAGTTTGGGGACCCTGTCATGTAATCCCAATACTTGGGAGGTTGAAAGAAGAGGTGGATCATGGGTTAGAAGCCAGCCTACGTTACAAGTTCCAGATAAGGAGAAAGAGAAAGTGTGTGTGTTTAGGGCCAGCTGGTAAATATTTACTATGGTGTGCATTTTGATAACAATACTGCTATTTGTTTGTCTAATAGTGCTAATAGTGCTGCTGGGGAGGGGGCTCCCTTTTGGGGGGCTCACAGGCTATGCTGTTTTGGGACAAGGCTCCTTGCTCCAAGTTGAGAGGAAGCAAAATATGGGGGCTGTGGCTCAATACTTGAGTGCAAACTTAGTATGTATGAAGCTCTGAGCCTACGAAAACAGACACAGATGTGACAGGTTCTGCTGTGCTGGACCTGTGTGATCTTTCTATCTTCTTCATATTTGTTCATGTTTTTGATAATAGAAAGATTATTATCATGGAGGATGGGGGGGCAATGTGGCTTGCTCACAGTTGGACAGCTGTCTTTGGAGCTGAGATCTAAATCTGAGTACTTAAGCTGTGACCCAAGGTTCTCACTAAAGAAACTTTTTCTTTAAATCCTTCATCCACTCCCTAGGCTAGCTGGGATTCCAGCTCAAGATAGGCAGAGTTCAGCCGACTCTGGAAGGGGGTGCATGACTGCTAGCCAAAGACCTGAGTTTCATTTCCAGCACCTCTATAGAAAGCTAAATGAGTGTGGCTGCACACACTTAGAATTCCAGCCCTGGGGAGGCTCCTTGGCCAAGAGACCCCGTGTCAAAAACAACGAGTGATAGTCTAAGGAATCATACCCAAGGTTGACCTCTGGCCTCCGCACACAGGCACACGCTCGCGCGCGCGCACACACACAACTTTGCAGAGTTAGCCTCGGCCATTGTTCATTTAAACATGGAGACCGGCACACAGAGAGGGTGGTATAGCCTAATGCTACACACCAAATTGGTGGCAACACCCAGACTAGAATTAGGACTCTGGACTCACAGCCCAAGGCTTTAACTTTTGTTCTTGGGAAGAATTTAGGAGCCTTGAGCTCTGTGCCTTCCTTCCACCAATCTTGTCTCCAAGCCCCAGGTCACGTGATTTGGAAGTGGCAGGTCCTGTGATTTAGAAGCTGCAGTTTACTGCCTTCTACACAGAGTCTGGGCTTTTCCTCTCACCAGCTGTGGGACTTGGATGGCGCTCTCTCTTGTCTCAGGGGCCGCTCATCTGTGATTGTAGCATCATGAACATCATCTCCCACTGCCGGGCACTGAGGCAGTGCAGCCTAAAGGTTATCTCAGGGTAAATTCTTAAACAGAAAGGTTTCATTGTGATGATTACTTGGGGCTTCTTTCTGGTCCGTGGGACTTGTCTCTTGGGCAAGGCCATCCTCTAGACATACCTAAGAAAACAGTGAATAGAATCGATACTACCTAGGAAAAGAGTCAACAGACAAAATGAGTCTTGATGGCAACAGAGGCTAACTGCTAATCCTCAATTCTCCTCCTTTTAATTTACTAAATGACAGCCACACCCAAAGAGGAAGACCTAGACAATGGACACTAGACTAAAACCTTCATTTCCTGCACTCTTGGAGTTCCGGGGTGCAGGGCGGGGGATGGGGCTGAGCTGTTCACATGACTGAATGCTCATCTAACCAATCAGGTGTGAGTAGATTTCAATAGCTGTAAATCATGAAATTTGTTCTAAATTCTCAGGGAAGAGAGAGAGAAGTGTAGTCAGAACCTGCAGAGGAATTACCCTTTGCTCATATCCAGCATCCATCTCCAGTTCTTTCTCTCAGGGTAGGAATTCTGAGTCTGAAGATTGGTGGGATTAGAATAAAAATGGCAGGCGACTGCTCTGGAGTAGAGTGTGGTTCATGGACAACATTCCAGGATGGAGAGAAGGAAGAGACACTGGCTGTGTCTGACTTTCCATCTGACCCCATCTGGCTGGGAGACCTTGCAAGCAGACTATGCCCCTACTGTCTCTATTCCCTGGAGAGAAAGAGAGTCGCCTGGCCCATCTCCATGGTGATTAGAGAGGAGAAATGTATTAAAAGGCCTTAGCCCATCTCCATGGTGATTAGAGAGGAGAAATGCATTAAATGACCTTTAGTGGTGCCAGATACAGGACTGCTCAGTCTGGGACAACAAAATTTTAATTTCTGCGCTGACTCCACTGACTATGAAAGGTAGCCACCTGGAGACTGTCCCTCCTCCTGCAGCTGCATGTCATCAATGTGGGGTGAGAAAGACATGAGCTGGAGAGATGCAGGGCCTTGTGTGCCAGGGAGGCAGGACCTGGAGAAGAAGTCGTCTGGTTCTAGGGCCAGCAGGACGGCTCAGCATGGATGGTGCCTACTACCAAGCCTGACAACCTGGGTGTAATCCCAGGAACCACATGGTGGAATGAAGGAAATAACTCCCATCAGTTTGCCCTCTGCCCTTCATACGTGTGCCATGGTGTGTGTGTGTGTGTGTGTGTGTGTGTGTGTGTGTGTGTGTGTGTTTGCACCACTGACATCCGGGACACCAGGCCCCACACCTTGCCCTTGGCATACAGTATTTTAACTGGCCCTTCCCTACATTCTAATGACTCACATTTCATCATTGTTTTCATTTTACTCATGGTGGACTTTGGGCTTCTAATGATTACACAGCAGATAAATTAGGGATAAGATTCAAGGTCAGGATTAGACATACAGTCCTAATACAGAGGTGCTTGCCTACTATCATGGAGGTTCCTTGATCCATCCAAATACAATTAAAGGGATGGAGGGAGAGAAAGAGAGAGAGGACGAGGCCGGGACAATGGGGGTTATGAATGAATGAGGCTGACTATCTGTTTCACAGCCCATGAAGTAGATATTTACACAGGCTGGGAGTCATTTATTAAATACTTAAGGCCCAGAAATGTTTCAGGTTTAAAACCTCCCACCACGATGATTTGATCTATTTACATAAACATAACAAGATATCTTAGGACAGGATCCAGATCTACTCATATGTTCATGAGTTTTCACATAGCCCGAAGACCGTTTTGTACAATATTTTGGGTTATATGAGGTCAGGTATGGCATTTCTATTTGTGACAACCTGTCAGCAATTAAAATTCACTTGGATTTTGAATGCTTTGAAGTTCTCAGATTAATGATTTCAGTCATAATTCCCTTGGAATGGGCATTTTTGGGTAGTTGGACAGTGCACTGGCTACCCAAGGGTTGCTATGGCAGGGCACACCTGTAACTCCTTTGCTTGGGAGGCTGGATCAGTCAGAAGAGTCATGAGTTCAAAGACAGCCTGAGCTACACAGCAAGTTCCAGGCCAGCTCTGGGCTGCCTATGGAGACCCTATGTTAGAAAACAAAGCATAAAGAAGCCTGGGTGCTGGAATCTAGTGCCAGAGATCCTGCGTGTAAAATTCATCCTCTATCAGTCTGTAACTGTGAGATGGTAGCACTCATTGCCTAGTCCCTGTGGAAGGACTATATATTAAAGGGGTGTAGGATATGGAAGAGACACATGGCACATGGCAGAGGGCCTTGGGGTGACAGGGTCCTGTCTTCCGTAGGTGGGCTCTTTCGGCAACGGCACGGTGCTTAGGACTACTACAGACGTGGAGCTGGTGGTGTTCCTGAGCTGCTTTCACAGTTTCCAGGAAGAGGCTAAGCACCACCAAGCTATACTGAGGCTGATAAAGAAAAGGATGTTCTATTGCCAAGACCTGCTGGACCTTGGGCTACAAAACCTGGAAGTAACTGATGAAGTCCCCAGTGGTCTCATCTTCACTATCAGGACAAGGGACACCTGGGAGCCAATCACTGTCACCATTGTGCCTGCCTACAGAGTCCTGGGTAAGGAGACCATAAATCCTACATGCATGCCTAGCCTACCCACTCCAGGAGACTGTGACCCTTTGCTTCTGGTGGCCACAAGCATTTCTTCATCCTATCCCCATCCTGGGCTGGGGCTGAGCTCCCACAGTGTGCTCACAACTAACACACTCAGACTTAGGAAACAGAGACTCATCACAGAGACACACTATGAACACATGACAGATGGTAGAGGAAATGGGGTATGCTGGGTAATCACAAATAACGTTCAGGACTTAGTGTGAGAAGCAGATTCTGAAAGGTCTGAGACCCAACCAGGGGAAGGTCTCAGACTAGGAAGTGAATCCTTCCTACAAGACACCTGCTGTGTCTGGACACGCACTTCATTTCCAGAAACAGACCTGTGGCGAGGACAGGCCAGGGATGTGCACTTCATTAGAGAATTAAAACAGAAAAGGGAAGACGCTAAATGCCTTACTCAGCCCTGAGCAACTGGCTTCCTGCCTCTGCAGAACCCAGATGGTTACTATAGAGATCTCCTCCATAGCCAGAAGTTTCTGCCCCAGCCTAGCCCCCAGGTCTAAACCTACCCATAGCTGCTTAGTTCCAAATAATCACACAAAGGCTTATATTAATTACAAACTGTTTGGCCTATGGCTTAGGCTCATTATCAACTTGCTCTTATAACTTACTCAACCCATTTCTGTTCATCTATTGTCACGTGGCTGTGGCTTGCCTGTACCTTTACATCTTGCTTCCTTGGACCGCAGCCTGCAGCATCTCCCCGACTCTGCCCTTCTTTGTCTTCATCTCTGCTTGGATTTCCCCCCTGTCTCCAAGCTGCCTTGCCATAGGCCAAAGCATCTTCTCTATTAGCCAATAGTAATAAAGCATATTCACAGTGTACAGGAAGGTATCCCACATCACTTCTCCACCTCGCCCACCCCACTGCACTGCAGTGTTTATCCTTTAGGGGAGGGCAGCCTCAGACTCAGGAGGGTTACATCACCTCCACTTGCTTTCCCCTCAGGCAGAGAGCCAATCCTGTTTGCTATCCGTCAGATTTTACTCTAAGGCTGGTGACACCAATTTGACATTATTTAGCTTCAGACTGTGACAAAGTTTCCCAGGCACGCGATTTAGAAAGAAGGGAGCCCTGGTTGGCTCACAGTGTCGGAGGTCTCATGTGGTTTCCAGCATTCATGCCAGGATAGCATGGAGAAAGAGAGCTGTTCATCTTCCAGGAAGGAGTGACAGGAGGAAGAGACGTGGCCATAAGACAAATGTCTCTATGTTCCCTTCAAAGCAGCCCCGGTGACTTGACTTCCTTCGACTAGTCTCCACCCCTTACAGGATCTGCTCACATCCAATAGTACTTAGGTTTGACAGCTAGACTTTCAGATCTTCAGGGACCCTTAATATTCAAAGCAGGCCTGGAGAGATGGCTCAGTGGTTAAGAGATTCCTCCTGCAAAGGACCTAGTTTATGGACCACATAGCAGCTCACAACCACCTGTACCTCCAGCTCCATAGGATCAGCACCCTCTTCTGACCTCCTTGATCACCCATGTATGTTGTACTTATACAAACTCCTGCAGGCACAGTGGGTGTGTATATATATATATATATATATATATATATACATATACATATACATATATATATATCAAGATTCAAGCCAAAATGAGGTTTGTATAGTGGGCCAACTCCCACTGGTTATAGGCTGTGCAGCTTTATTCCATGGGTGTTAGAAATGGGAGACAGTCTTAGGGAGATAGTCATTTATGGTGTGGCAAGGACCCAGTTCTCCCCTGTGAACATCAACAGATTTCAATCAATCACTCAGAAAGATTTATTGAAAATAGACATTAAGGAAAGCTGGAAGTGTTGGGGACATCCAGGGAGGACCTGAAACATGGAGAACCCGAATCTGGCCTCTTGAATAAGAATCTCACCAGGTTGGGTGTGATGGAGAATGCCTTTAATCCCAGCACTCAAGAAAGGGTATCAAGTGGATCTCTAAGAGTTCAAGGCCATGCCAGTCTATATAACAAGTAGTCATGGGTATACAGTGAGACTCCAAAGTAAAATTGAAAGAATAAGGGTTTTTCTTTTTTTAACCTCATCAGAAAAGCTTGGTAGTGGTGGCACACACCTTTAACCACAACACTTGGGAGGCAGAGGCAGGTGGGTCTCTGTGAGTTCAAGGCCAGCCTGGTGTACAGAGTGAGTTCCAGGACAGCCAGGGCTACTTAGAGAAATCCTGTCTTGAAAAAACAGAGAGAGAGAAACAGAGAGAGAGAGAGGTCTTAAGTCTCCCTGGAGCTATGACCCCAGAATGACCAGGCCCTCCCCAAATGACTACTTGGTTCCCCAAGGCTTCCAAAATCTTCACTCAGTCTTTGTTCCCACTACCATCAGGACCGTCCTGTCCCAGCTCTCAGTTACCCCCTGAGGTCTATGTGAATCTGATCAAAGCTAATGGGTACCCTGGAAGTTTCTCTCCATCCTTCAGTGAGCTGCAGAGAAACTTTGTGAAGCATCGGCCTACTAAGCTGAAGAGCCTCCTGCGGTTGGTCAAACACTGGTACCAGCAGGTGAGGGCTGCCAGGGTGAAGGTGGGTGAGGTGGAGCATCAAGAGGAAACGGTTAGGGGAATCGTAGATATAGTTGATCAGATATAGTTGGCATGTTCTTTGGGCTGTGAACCAACTTCCAAATAAAGACACAGAGACTTATTAATTAGAAATGTCCAACTTTAGCTTAGGTTTGTCCCACTAGCTCTTTTGACTTCATTTAACCTGTTTCTATTCGTCTACATTTTGCCTTTGGGTTTTGTGCTTTTCATTCTGTATGTCCTACTTTTGACCTCCTCCCTGTCCCGCAGACTATTCAACCCACCCCCACCCCAACGTGTCTTTGCATAGTTAAATATTCTGTAACACTAGGGCATTTGTAACCTGCAGTTACAATCTACTTTGGCTGACATCTGCTCCTGGGGTTTTTGAACATTAAGCCCAACAAGTTGAAGGAGAGTGAAGATTCCCTGGAATCCATTCATACTATTCTGCTTGTTGGTGATGATCGCTTCTGATTGTCCTGGTCATCACTGAATGAATCAGCCTTGGTATCACATCTGAAAAGAACCCAGAATTATCTAAAGTGAAAAAAAGGGGGGGATCAGAAACAGCCCCACCATGAATGCACACAGTGGTGCTGGGGGAGTCTTCTTGTAAAATAAATAGACTGAGAGAAAAGTGAAGCATGGTGTGGTGACACACACCTGTAACCCCAAAGCAAAAGGATCAGCCTGGACTATATAGTGAGCTCCAGGCTAGCCTGGACTACACAGTGAGACCCTGTCTCAAAAACAACTGAGCAGGAGCTAGAGGGATGATTCAGCAGTTAAGAACAGGCACTACTCTTCCTGAACAGCCTAGTTCAGTTCTCAGTGTCCAGATCAGACAGCTCTCAGCTGCCCGTAATTCCAACTCTAGAGGGTCTGATCAATGCCTCTGGCTTCCACGGGTCCCCACACTCACATACTCACACACACATTATTTAAAAATAAAATAAATCTTCTCTTAAGGAGTCTGGTAAAATTCTATCTCAGTCCCCTTTGATGGTGCTGTCCACCTTTATCTGTAAATTCATCTCCAGTTATACTCGCTATGCTGGAGTGAGGAAAAAGAGATCATCCATGGATGGATTATATTATAATCAATCTACTCTTTTTAAAAAAAAAAAAAAAAGTTAGCTGTCAGGTGGAATGCTCATCTGTAACACACACACACACACACACACACACACACACACACACACACACACACTCCTGGGCTTCATAACCAGGCCTGGTCTTGAAAAAATATAAAGAGTTGAGTCTTAGTTTGGGTTACAATTGCTGTGATAAAAAACACCATAAGCAAAAGCAAGTTGAGGAGGAAAGGGTTTATTTGGCTCACACTTCCACATTGTTGTCCATTATTGGAGAAAGTCAAGAAGGAACTCAGGCAGGGCAGGGACCTGGAGGCAGGAGCTGATGCAGAGCCCATGGAGGGTGCTGCTCACTGGCTTGCTCCTTATGGCTTGCTCAGCCTGCTTTGACAGAACCCAGGACCTCCAGCCCAGGGATGGCCCCGCCCACAACAGGCTGGACCCTCCCCCATCAATCACTGATTAAGACAATGCCTACAGCTGGATCTCATGGAGGCATCTTCTCAGTTGAGGCTCCTTCCTTTCAGATGACTCCAGCTTGTGTCTAGCTGACATACAACCAGCCAACAACTCTAGTGTCAGTGACTTTACATTTTTAAGTATAAGTCAAAAATAAATAGCAGGGCTGGGGATACAGCTCAGTCAGTAACATGCTTGAGGCATAAACATGACAACCTGTGATCCCCAGAATCCGTTTGAAAAGCTGAGCACAGTAGCACATCTGCCACCACAGCACCGGGGAGACGGAGACAGGGGATCCCTGGGGTTTATTGGCCAGGTTAGTCTAGCCAGTTAGCAAGACTGGTTGGCTTGTTGTTTTTTGTTTGTTGTTTGTTTGTTTTTCACTCTTTTAGGGGCCTACCACCCAGCTCCCAAATAAATAATACACTGAGACTTATTCCTTATGAATGCCCTGGCTTAGCTTGGGTGTTTCCAACCAGCTTTCCTTAAATTATCCCATTTCTCTCCTACGTTTTTGCCTCCTGGGCTTTTACCTTTCTCTGATCTACATACTTTTGTCTCCTTACTCTGTGGCTGGTTGTGTGGCTGGGTGCTGGCCCCGATGGCCTCCTCTCCTCCGTTTCTCCTCCCTCTTCTTCTTCTCATCCTAGTTATTCTCTCCGTCTGCCAGCCCCACCTGTTCTTTCCTGACTAACCATTGGCCATATAGCTCTTTATTACACCGATCGGTTGTTTTAGGCAGGCAAGGTAACACAGCTTCACAGAGTTAAACAAATGCAACGTAAAATAATGCAACACGTCTTTGCATTATTAAACAAATATTCCACAGCATAAATGGATTTAACACATCTTAAGCTAATAATCCACAACACAACATTTAGTGAGGCAGCCTGTCTCAAAATTTGGAGAGAAACTGAGGAAAATACATCACAGTGACCCCTAGCCTCCACACCCATGCTCATGCGTTGTCACACACTTATACATATATATCAGAAGAATTTTAAATCCATCTGTGAGATGTCTCAGTGGGCTAAAGATGCTTGCCACACAAGCTTGGTGACTAAAATTTACCCAGGAACCCATGAAAAGGTTAAAGGAAAGAACTAACTTTATGAAGTTGACTACTGACCTCCGCACATACAGCACACCATGGCCTGTGCACACAAAGAGGAAGAAATTAAAAAACAAATTATATTCCCCTAAATTTGAATTCAAATACAATTTAAAGTCTACTGACCTAAGCCCTTAATCCTAAAACGGGGAAACCAAGGACCAAGGCCCAGAGAAAGCAGCTTAACCACGGC
This sequence comes from Sigmodon hispidus, assembly GCA_004025045.1. Classification (NCBI taxonomy): domain Eukaryota; kingdom Metazoa; phylum Chordata; class Mammalia; order Rodentia; family Cricetidae; genus Sigmodon; species Sigmodon hispidus. The sequence continues at coordinate 57,060 of PVIH01005639.1, forward strand.
CACACAGCTAGTAGATAGGAGAAGGAAGGACTTTGGACTTTCTGCCCCTGGGCCTGATGCCTCCTTGCACACACGTAATCTTGACATCCTTCTCCATCTTTCCCCCTCTCTCTGCAGTATGTGAGGGACAAATGCCCCCGGGCCAACCTGCCCCCTCTCTATGCCTTGGAACTCCTGACTGTCTATGCGTGGGAAGCAGGCACCCAGGAGGATGCTAACTTCAGACTGGATGAAGGGCTCGCCACTGTGATGGAATTGCTCCAGGATCACGAGCTCATTTGCATCTATTGGACCAAGTACTACACACTGCAGAACCCGGCCATTGAAAGCTTCGTCAGAAAACAGCTCAAAAGAGAAAGGTACTGGCCACAAAGTCTCACAGGAAATCCCAGAGAGACCTGAGAAAATATGGAGTCTTATGAGTTGACTTTATTGAGTGTGCAGAGTCTGTCTAGGACAGCATGGGTTGCTCCATGATCATGTCAGTCAGATAGTGGGGGAATGGAGCCCAAGGCATGGAGCTCAAGGTGTCCAGTTCACCCCAGGAGCCTGCTTTCATGTTCAATCAGAGACAATGTCTCTACTCCTAAGCCCCAGTCTCCAGGAATGCAAAGTGTACTTATGGACATGGAGTCTACCTCAGGCAATCTCCCAAGGGGCCCATGAAGGCCATTAGATTCTACTCAAGCCGGTAACGTCTAGTCATTCAGTGTTTGCATACAGGAGAGAGACATCTCAGAGGGAGCCTGAGCTTCTCCTGTTGAGGCAGTAGAATTAGAACTAAGAACCTTCTCTATCAGCCATGAGCCCTTAAGGTCTGGATCTCTATCCTTTGCCTCTACAACAAGAATAACAATAACAGTAAGACTATAACCCTTATAGACCTATTGAGAGGATTAAAGCAGGCTCACTCCGGTTCTGACCGGGTGCTTCAAAAGTAATCAATAGATGCTGGTGATGTCACTCTTACCAAATGCCATTCAGCAAATTTGACCTTAAACTTGTGCAGCTTGAGATGCCTCTTTGCCGGAGTGGACATCTGGCACTGTTCCAGGATGCCTCGGGGAGCCTCATCCTCTCCAGCATCTCATCATCTCCATGCCCTTGCTCTTGAGGCCCTCCTTGACTGACAGTTCTGGAGGCTGGGCAGATGCTCATGGCTGGAAAGGATGGTCAATGAGAAGTGTCTTCCCAGAAAAGAGCCTCCAAACTGGAAAGTCCCTGAACATCCTCTCTCTGTGTTACAGACCCATCATCCTGGACCCAGCAGACCCCACCCACAATGTGGCAGAAGGGTACAGATGGGACATAGTTGCTCAGAGGGCCAACCAGTGTCTGAAACAGGACTGTTGCTATGACAACAGGGATATTCCAGTTCCCAGCTGGACCGTGAAGGTAATGGTTCACGGTCCTGACCTCCCAGGACCTGAACATTATACCTGCATAGTGTTGGTTCACCTAGTTGGGCGCCTGTGGAGAGCAGCACTTTCAGAGGCAAGAAGCCTGCAACACCACTCTCCAGCCAGCTATGAGCTTGGAGAATTCTTTGGCTTTCTAAGCCTTTAGATCCTAACTTTTACATCCTTACACTCTTCCCCTGTGGAATTCCTGATCACTACTTGTGTGCTCTGAGTACCACTAAGTCAAGTCACTCAGCCATTAGGTGCCAGCATCAGACTTGGAGTTACGGAGAGAGGGAGGAAGAAGTGTGGAGCTACAGAAATGAGGTGTGACCTGGTCCTTGAGGAATGCATACACCATTAGAAGCAAGATAAGACAAGTTTGCACAACCCTGCAAGGCAGATAGATTACTGGAAGAGATAAACTCAGAAAATTAAAAATGCTAAGAAATGCTGTACAATGGTACACCTCTGACACAGGCAAAGAGCATAACAATCTAGTATTTACAATTTGCAAGTGTTTGTCTGGAGGCCACTTCCACTGATATTTGCAGGAAATTCTAGAAAAAAAAAAGGTTGAATGTTGAATATGACCACTATCTCTACTGTTTGTTACTGTAAGCACTATTGTTTCCTTTTTCAGAAGAGCAAGCTGAGGCTCCAGAGGTTAATGAATCAAGGTCATAATAGGCAGCAAAGCTGGGTTTAGTTAGATGTTTAATGAATCTCTGGAAACAGACAATAAACTCTAGCTTGAAAAACCAGGCAAGATTCCCTTCAGGAACTTCAAGCCAGAGGCAAACCCAAAGCACTAGACAAGATTATGAATGAGTTGGATGAATGAGTTGGTTTTAAGTGAGATGGTTCCAGGGTTAAAGGGGGTTGCTGCTAAACCTGAGGGCCTGAGTTCAATCCCTCGTGCTCACATAGTAGAAGACCATAATTGATTCCTGAAAGTTGTCTGCCTCCACATGTACACTGTCACACAGACACACACACATACACACAGAATCTATTATCTATCTATCTTCTATAATCTGTCTGCCTGCCTATCTATCTATGATCTATCTACCTACATACATACATACCACCTGTCTCCCTCTAGGTGGGGATAAACAGTGTATGTGTCAGAATAAGAGGCTACAGAGGGCAGAAACTACAGAAAATGAGGTGCTGCAGCCAAATAAACCCAGAGGCTAGAAGGGAAAGGAGGTGCCTCAGGGGTTTGTTCACAAAGCCAGGGCTATGTAGCCCTGACTGTCCTAGAGCTTGCTACATAGACAAGACTGGCCTCAGCTCACAAAGATCCACCTGCCTCTGCCTCTAGAGTGCTGGGATAAAGGTGTGTGCAGCCACAGCCGGCCTGTACCTCTGGGATTTTTGAAGCAAGGCTCCACTATGTATCCCTGAGATACTCTCAATATCACAAATGCCGCAGTGACACATCTGTCACTCCCCTCTGGACTGGTGGATTTTTTTCTTGAAACTTTACAACCTTGGAGTAGAGCCTTTCAGAACTCCCATGCCATGCATGAGCACTGAGCTTCAGAACCCTCCCATGCCGTGCTCGAGCACTGAGCTCTACACAGCACAGTCACTTTGTCTACCAAGCGAGAAGAGAAGCAACCTCCTAGGGCTGAAAATGTACTCGTGGGCGATGTCCAGTAAGAACCTACAAGTGATTGGCACTCCCTAAATATTTGTGGCTACTGCTCACATCGATAACCATGATGAGGAAGCTGTTTTTGCTATTAGGAAGATAAATCTGGGAAGGGAATTTCTAGATCATCAGACAGAAGTGTGAGCCTAATTGCACCTCTCCTCTCTTGCAGAGAGCACCAGATATCCAGGTGACAGTAGAGCAGTGGGGTCACTCCGATTTAATCCTCTGGGTGAACCCTTACGAACCCATAAAGAAACTTAAAGAGAAAATCCGACTAAGCCGAGGCTACTCGGGCCTGCAGCGCCTGTCCTTTCAGGAGCCCGGTGGCCCACGGCAGCTCCTCAGAAGCCATTGCTCATTTGCTTATTACGGAATCTTCTCCCACATCCGCATCTGCCTGCTGGACACCATCTCCCCCGAGATTCAGGTCTTTGTGAAACACCCGGATGGCAGGAGCCACGCCTATGCCATCCACCCTCTTGACATCGTCCTGAACCTGAAACAGCAGATTGAGGACCGACAGGGCCTTCAAAGCCAGGAGCAGCAGCTCGAGTTCCAAGGCCATGTTTTGCAGGACTGGCTTAACTTTAAATCCTATGACATCCAGGACAGTGTGACCCTTATCCTGTCCAAAAGGAGGGAAAAGGGGAAAGCTCCATTTGCACCCAGCTAGTTTCCTCTGCAAAGGGCTCTGCATTTTGGTTCTCTGTCTTCTCCTAGACTCAGCCTAGTCATTCCTCCTTCATGTCCAAGTCTTCAGTACCTGGGAGAAGTTGTATGCATCCAGACAATAGCCAAACACTCTGTGGGACAATGGGATGTTGCAGTCATTGCTCATTCCTCATGGCCACACCAGCAGGACTTGGTCACTAAATGGCAGTTTCACTAATAAACATTAGACTTGTTCAGTTGAAACCAAATAGGCTTCTCAACCAGTTACATGGACCAGGCTTCAGGTTATCTCCAGCAACCTCCATCAGGGCATCTGTCCCCAACCCCTTCTGCTGACCTCTGACTGTCAAAGGCAAAGTAAGGCATCAAGTTTCTCTCAGACTGAGAATAAACAACCTTTGTTTCTTCCTATTTTTAGCATTTTCATTCATTTCTACAGATACTTCTCAACTCTGGGAATTGGTGAATGTAGAGAAACTTAGATGAAATGAGGCAAAATCTGGAAGACTGAGGATGAGATGATACTTTAAAAATCCCATCTGGGGGGCTGGAGAGATGGCTCAGTGGTTAAGAGCACCGTCTGCTCTTCCAGAGGACCCAGGTTCAATTCCCAGCACCCACATGGCAGCTAACAACTGTCTGTAGTTCAAGTTCCAGGCAAACACCAAGGCAAATAAATAAATAAATAAATAAAGTTTAAAAAAAAAAAAATCCCATCTGGGCATGGTGGCAGGCCTTTAATCCCAGAACCTGGAAAACAGGCATGTAAATATCTGTGAGCAGGAGGCCAGCCTGGGCTACATAGTGAGACCTTAACTCAGAGTTTTCTGCCCGTAACTTCTAAAAGCCAAACATAAATGGGAAATAATAGTTTAGAGACAAAGAAAAAAGCCTCATTTTTATTGCCAAAGATTCTTGAGGTTGGGTTTATGCCAAAAAACTCATCAAAGGTGCCCTTTTGGCCTGTTTTCTGGGGAAGTTTCCATAGCTTCAAGTTCACGTGACAGCTGCCTTCAAAAGCCTCTGAGTAATTTTTTTTAAATTAATTAATTTATTTATTTATTATGCATACAGTTTTACAGAAGAGGGCGCCAGACCTCATCATAGATGGTTGTGAGCCACCATGTGGTTTTGCTGGGTATTGAACTCAGGACCTCTGGAAGAACAGTGCTCTTAACCTCTGAGTCATCTCTCCAGCCCCACCTCTGAGTAATTTAACAGCAGTATTGTATATATTTTGTAGTACTGTATAGATTTTGTAGTACTTTTTGCCTCAAAGAACTGAAAGATCATCTCCCTTCCAAAAGGTAAACAGGCTAGCTCAACCCATATCTTTGTATACTTCATAATACAGTTCTGTCAGTGCTTTGAAAAAGAATGGATAGGGCTGAGCACTGGTACAACACTCATCTGGTGCCTATGAAATCCCAGTTCAATCCCCAGTACTGTTCAAACCAGGTGTGGTGGTGCACCCCTGTAATCCCAGCACGGAACAGGAAAATTGAGAATTCAGTCATCCTAGGCGACATAGTAAGTCTGAGGACAGCCTGAATTACAAGAGGCCCTTTCTCAAAAGAAAAATTGACTGGATGAATAAGTCACTGTCTTGGTCCATTTCAACTCCTACAATAAAACACTACAAATTCAGTGGCTTATTAATAACAAGCATTTGTTTCTTTTTTATTTAAAAAAGCATTTACTTCTTACTGAGAAGTTCAAGATCATTGGCACCTGGTGAGGACCTCTTTCTGGTTTATAGATGGCAGCTTCTCACTGCGTCCTCATGTGCTTGAAGGGGAGAAAGGCAGTAGCAGCAGTGATAAAGGTTCTGTTGCCTGTCAGTCTCCAAAGGCTCCATCTCACTATGCTGTCAGCTTGGAAGGTGGAACTTTAACAAAGGAGTTTCCAGGAGATTCAAATGCTCTTTTCTTTTAGATTTATTTATTTGTTTTATGAATGTGAGTGCTCTATCTGCATGTACAACTATATGCCAGAAGAGATCATCAGATTCCATTTATAGATGGTTGTGAGCTACTATGTGATTACTGGGAATTGAACCCAGGTACAGTTCTCTTAAACACTGAGCCATCTCCCCAGCCCCCCAAACGTTCTGATCATAGTGGTCACTTAAAATTTTTTGAGGCTTATTTATTTTATTGGATGTATATAAGTGCTTTGCCTACATGTGTATGGTACCACATTTGCATTCATACCTGATACCCTCATAGGTCGGGATCGGCACCTTAGGGTAGGAGTTATGAATGACTGTGAACCACCATGTGGGTGCTGGGAATCAAATCAAGGTCCTCCTCAAAAACAACAGGTGTTCTTAACTGCTGAGACATCTCGCCAGACCCTGTTTTAAAGCTTTGCTACTAAAGGCTGCTGTCCTCTCAAGAAATTATTTTCACATTATCACAGATATATAAGTATGTAAAATAAGCAGGCAAAACCCACAGAAAACAAATAATAAAGAAATATAGTTTAGAACAATTATTTGGGACCAGCAAGATGACTTAGGAGGTAAAAATCCTCGCTGCCAAGCTGGGCAAACTGAGTTTGATCCCTAGGATCCACATGATGGAAGCAGAGAACTGATCCTCTCAAGTTATACTTTTTTTGTACACACACACACACACACATACATACACCCCATAGTATGAATCTTTTATTTATTTATTTATTTATTTTATTTATTTGCCTTGGTGTTTGCCTGGAACTGGAACTACAGACAGTTGTTAGCTGCCATGTGGGTGCTGGGAATCAAACCCGGGTCCTCTGGAAGAGCAGACTGTGCTCTTAACCACTGAGCCATCTCTCCAGTCCCCCATAATATGAATCTTTTTTGTTATTTGGTGTATTATACAACTTTGCCATCAATTAAAGACTAAAGCAATCAGGTGTAATTACAAAAACAAGCTTGTAATTCTAATATTAGGGAAGCAGAAACAAGAAAGGTATGTACAAGGCAAGCCTGGTCTACACAGAAAGTTTCAGGCTGGCCGTGAATGTGTATACCTGTCTCAAAAGGACAAGTGAGATAGGAATATTGTTCATTCAGTAAAGTGCTTACCTTTGCAAGGATCTGAGTTCCAGGCCTGAACCCGCACATAAAGGCCAGGCTTGGTGATGCACACTTGTAATCCCAGCATCAAGGAAGAAACCAAGCAAATCCCCAGGGCTTGCTGGCCAGTCTAGCCTACTCAGTGAGTTTCAGGGCCAGTGAGTGACTTTGATTAAAAAAATAAAACAAAACAAAACAAGAGAGACAGCATCTGAGCAATGATACTTATTGGGTGGCTGCTCTGACATTCACACAGTCCTAGAGAGAGGAGTGTGGATTGGAAATTATAGGGTCAGAAAGAGTTGGATGGAGACAGAAAGGTAGGGTCAGGTGGGCACTGAATGAATACTCAGCTACCCCGATTTTATTTCCCCAGGGCTTTTTATACCATGCAAAGGGGAGGGGCAAGGAAGACAGATGTAAACTCTTCTTCAAGTCTCAAATTTAAGATATCCTTGTCCAAACATCCTATTATTCAGCCTTATGGGGGGGAGGGGGACTCAGATTCTTTGACATTGAGTCAAAATGGAAACAAGCCACAAGCTGGAATCTTCGTGGGCTCCCACAAATACTCAAGGTTGACCTTTGACCTCCATACTCATGTTCACCTATGTGCACATGCATCTATATACACATAAATGTGCATGAAAAAGGGACAAGAGCAATTTCTCACATTAAGGAGATTGATTGTTTTCTTACTTTTACATAAATCTTACCCACATATTTGATACTGTGGGACATAAAACTTCTTCAATGTTTGTCAAAGTGGATCAATATTTTGGTTCTATAATCATCAATGTGGAGGATGCCTCTTCACTGCACAAACAGCAGACACATGTTTAAGGCCATTTCAGAAGCTTTTGGAAATTCTTCCCTAAACCCAGGACAAAAATCAACCATGTTTCTAATGAAACTCAAGTTAGCAACTCTTACAATCAAAGATTCTAACAGAAAACAATCCAAAGATGTACTGATTTGATATTAGCACACTAAGGAATGAGTTTTTTTTTTAAAAAAAAAAAAGTATTGTTTCCTGTAATTAAACTGTTGTGTTTCATAAGAGCAGAAGGCTTTGTACGCACAGTAAGAATGCTGTGGTTTATGCCATGCGTTAGTCTCAGCCAAAGAGTTTCAGCGTTCATTGGTACCACATGTTGTAAAGACACATGAACTACAGTGTGCATATCATGTGTTCAATGCTGCAGTAAAGTTTTGCAAGTACTAGAAACATCACAAGCTCATCACATGCTTGATTTTGAAATGCTTTTGCTTTTTGAACATTCAGAAATCTTTACTATTACCAAATTTTTCATAACCCTCCATGTTCAGTTCCCCACAATTTAAGATACTGATGGGGGCCACAAAATGGCAGTATTTTCCAGACTAAACCATTCATCCAACTTGCCTTGAGACTCACTCTATGTACAAGTCACAGAAGTAGTTTAGAGACCAGATTCTGCATTTTAAACAAGTTCTTCAGTGTTAATCTACAACTGTCCTATGGACTATGCTGTATGGTAAGGCCTCAGCTGTTCCAACAGACATTCTAAACGGGCTTGTTTTGTGTGTATGTGAGACTCTGAAAGCCCAGAGTTTAACAATCTTCCAGGGCTGGAGAGGTGGTTCAGAGGTTAAGAGGCTGCACTACCAGAGGTCCTGAGTTCAGTTCCCAGCAACCACATGGTGGCTCAACCATCTTTAATGACATCTGGTGTCTGCTTCTGACATGCAGGCATATATGTAGGTAGAATACTGTATATATAATAAATAGATAAAATCTTTTTTTTAAAAAAAACAATCTTCTTATAATCAAAATATGAACTTAAAAAAGGTGCCTTCCCGGTTTCATTGGATCACAAGTAAACTCATTTTTCTTTAAAAAAAAAAGAAAAAGAAAAAGAAAAGAAAGAAAGAATTAATCTTGCTTCTGTCATTACCTCCTTGTTTGACGTTAGGATATTATTATTCCATATATATGTACATATAATTTTTTTCCATCCAGTAAAGATTGGAAGCTATGCATGTGGGTGCATGTCTGTAACCCCAGACAACAGGCCAGTGAAGCAAAGGACTGAAAGTTCCCGGCCAGCCAACGCTACACAGCAAAACCCTGTATTTAAAAAAAAAAAAAAAAGTTAGAAATAGAGAGAGGGATTAAAAGGAAGGAAAAAATAAAGGCTAAGGGGGAAATGAGAAGAAAAGAAACAAAAAGAGAAGAAAAGGAAGGGGGGATTGGAGAAAGTGCTGATCTTTTGGACCCTTCTGGAGCTCATCTTTAGGGATGGTTCAAGGCTAGTGATGGTCGAAGAACTACAATCCCCATGATGCTCTGAGCGTCCGTCGCTCTCACGTGGGTCATGTGAAACGAGAGGTCAAATCAAAAATGGACGTTTTCCCCACGATCCTTTGCGGCGTCTTAAGATGGTGGCGCACAGTGGTACCATGAGCGATTCCGAGAGCTGCAGCAGTAGCAACAGTGATGCGGAGGAGCTGGCGCGGTGCCGCGAGGCGGCGATGCCCGCCTGGGGGCTGGAGCTGCGCCCACAGGAGGCAGAGAAACCCAGAGCCGGTAGGGGGCTGTCGGAAGGGCCCTGGAAAGGGTGGACGGTGGGGTAGGAGTCTCGGCGTCTTCGAGGAGTTTTCTGAAGCTCCTGAGACCAGTTGGGGATCAGATTCACCCCGAGGGTGAAGGGCGATCCCTTTATTCCAGCACAGAGAGCTGAGGAACCTAAATGTCTCCTGACTGCGCTTCCCTCCATGTGTCCTTATTGCCATTCTCTGGGAAGGTAACCATGACTGAGACGCACCTCCTTTCCTGGCCCTCACATGTCAACAGCGAATATGTCTAACCGTGATTCCCCAGCATACTGGAAATGAATCCAAAGTCTGCCAGAATAGAGCAGATTATACTATACTCAGGGTTAGAGAATCCAACAAGTCCTATGATTTGAAATAGGAAAAAAATATTGCATCTTACTCCCATTAACTCCTAATTGAAATTTGGCATTTTTTCCTCTCATGCATGAGGGCAACAAGCCAGACAATGCCTACTGCTTTGTTGCAACGGAGGTCACCAGATTTTTATACCTCCCCCATTGCACTCTTTTACAGATACACCGAAGTATTTTATTCACAATACAGTGTTGGAAAGAAATCATTTACACTCCTCTCTACTTTAAAATTTCAGTAATTTTTAGATTTATCTCTAGATCAGTAGATGGCTCAGCAGTTGCCAGACAAGCCTGCAAGCTCAGCTGGCCCCCCAGAACCCATGGTGGAAGGAGAGACTAGTCTCCCACACCACACGTGAGTCTGTTCTTAAACACACAGCAACAGTAATAAATATTTCAAGTCTAGGAAGGAATGATCATGAAAGCAGTGTATAACACTCTAATAGGACAGGGTCTCTCTCTCTCTAGGCCTAGCTGTCCTGGAATCACTGTAAACCAGACTGGCCTTGAACTCACTGAGATCCATCTGCCTCTGCCTCCTGTGTGCTGGGATTAAAGGCGTGTGCTGTCGTTCTTTTTAAAAAGTGATCTTTGAATTTTTTTATTACATTTATTTTGTGTGTACATACACCTGTGCACATGCACGCAAGTGCTACAACACACATGTAGAAACCAGAAATAATTTCTCTCCTTCTACCATGTGGGTCTTGGGTACCAAACTCAAGTTATCAGAGTTGGTAGCAAATGCCCAGTGAGCAGTCTTGCCATCCCTGAAAGGCAATCTCCTCAGTTTATAAACTTAAAAAACAAAATCTTGGGGAGTTACATGACTCCTTCCTGGTCTGGAGTTTGACACTGTTTTCTGTTTCCTGGGAGGATCTTGCAGTTGCTCTATAGTCAATGGAAACTACTCCTCATGACGTCATGCTATAGAAGACAGAGGTTCATCTCCCACATACTCACATTGGGGTCAGCACAGAAGCCAGTTTCTTCTTCCACACCATACAGCCCCACATAGTAGACACTCAATAAACCATAATCACATCACACTAGGCTGGCCTGTTAAACATTAACAGGCCACTGGAACCTAGTGACCCGTACCCTCCCAGCTCCCATTAAATCAGCTATTAGTCATGCATGAGCTATGAACCTGAGCTATGGAACAAAATTTCATTTTAAAAAAATTAGTTTTAGATTTTAGCCAAATAATTTTACATGTCATTGACTTTATCTCTTTGGCAGAATGGAGATAATGATCACCTCTCGCATGGAAATGGGGGAAGTCAGGAGCTCTTGAGTTATATATGTAAATCACTTAAAATGTACGGAGGCCACAGCCACTGTTCACTCTATAAACGCCTCATTTTTTATTGTTCCACAGATGCTGCAGGTAAACGAGTGCCAGCATCCCAGCCGAGCCTCAGGTACTGTGCTTTGGTTAGAAGCTTCTCAGTCATTGAACAAACACTGGTCCCCTGTGTGTTCCAAATGCTAGGTTAGAGCACAGAATGTCAATGGGAACAAGACACGTGGTCCCTCCCTTGTGGGACCCACTTCTAAGCTGTCAGGAAGTGATGGCCTTGTATGTGTTGTAGGCGTGAGGTGAACCAGCACAGTGAAGACGGCAATGAGCTTCAGACCACTCCTGAGTTCCGAGCCCATGTGGCCAAGAAGCTGGGAGCCATGCTGGACAGGTGAGAAGGGGCACACTTTCTCACGGTCCTCTTGCCTCACCCTCTCAAACTGTGGGATTACAGTCTTGTGCCCCAAACCCAGCACAAAAAAAAAAAAAAGAAGAAGAAATAAAAAATTTATATTTAGGGGGCTGGAGAGATGGCTCAGAGGTTAAGAGCACTGACTGTTCTTCCAGAGGTCCTGAGTTCAATTCCCAGCAAAACCACATGGTGGCTCACAACCATCTATGATGACATCTGGTACCCTCTTCTGTAAAACTGTATGCATAATAAATAAATAAATCTTTTAAAAAAAAAATTTATATTTAAAAACAAAAGGTGCACCTGGCAGTGGTGGCATATGCCTTTAGTCCCAGCATTCTGGAGGTAGACAGATCTCTGTGAGTTCGAGGCCAGCCTGGTCTGCAGAGTGAGTTCTAGGACAGGCTCCAAAGCTACACAGAAAAACCTTGTCTCAAAAACAACAACAAAAAAAAAACCACCAACAACAAAAAGATGCTTTGTTGTTCCCGAAATGTGATCCTAACTCTGGCACCCCCTCTCCCTTAGCTCCATCACCATCTCAGAAGTGTGGAAGAAGCCAAGCAAGGCGGAGGCACAGCAGGAGGCCGGGGAGGAGGATGGTGAGTCCTTAAGGTGCTGGTAAATGCTGCCATGGGAGGTGCCACTCTGTGTCTGCAGAACCGTGGGGCTGGCAGTCTCGTGGCACAGGTTTCTTCTTGCATCTGCTCTCCCTGCGCTCTGAGGCAGGAATTGTGGTGCCCCATACCCAGAATGAGCTAGCTCTGAGAACCCTCACTTGCTCTGGTACCTACAGAAGCTTTTTGCCTTCTCATCCTCCAGTCTTTCCCACCCACTCTGTCTGATCCTGTCCTATACTTGGGCCTCTTTGGAGGCTGCTACAGGTAAGAGATTCAACTGTGCTGACTTACAGAAGCTTCCAAAGGTCAGGTGTGATGACCAACACTTTTAATCCCTACACTTGAGGCAGAGATGGATGGCAGGATCTCTGTGAGTTCGAGGCCATCCTGGTCTGTGTAAGGAGCTACAGGACAACCAGGACTACATAGAGAGACCCTGCCCCAAAACAGAGTCCACCAGAAGCTTCTGGAGCTGATGTCTGGATTGGCAGCCCTCCCTCTGGCTCCATAGGAGAGCAAGCCTGCCTTCCTTCAGATGAGCCTCAGGTCACATGCACATGGCAGCAGCACTTGGAGGAAGGTCCGTGTCTGCTCCTCCAATCGCTAACTCTGTCCCCATGATTCTTAGGCTTCCGCCTTTTCTTCACATCCATCCCCGGAAGCCGTGAGAAGGAAACGCCTCCAAAACCCTGCCGAAAACGCCAGCCCGCCAGCTCCAGGTGAGAGATCACAACCTCTGCTCTCCTGGCTGATCCTATGAAGTAGCTAAGTGGTCCCGATCAGGTCCAGACCAAAGGAGGAGGCCTATCAGATAACAGATCAGATGCCCTAGCAGGAAGTACACAGGGTCTCCTGGGGGAGCTAAGGATCTTCACATGTCAAGAGCAGCCATCTTAGGCCAGACTCTAGCTAGCATCCTTGCCTCCTGAGACGCCCTGTGAGGTTTGGGTGGTGCCAAGATCCTCATTAGAGACGAGAGTACTGAGGTCAGAGAGTTAAGGTCACGTGGCTGGCAAGCAGAGAAGGTGACCTGGAGCCTGAGCTGCTTGGCTGCCCCTACCCTGTCTGGAGGCCGGCTAATCTGACTACTCTCCCTGGCAGCAGCGAAGACAGTGAGGAGGAGCGGCTGCGGTGCCGGGAAGCAGCAGTGTCTGCTTCAGATATTCTCCAGGAGTCGGCTATCCACTGTCCTGCCAAGGTGGAGAAGGAAGCGGAGAAGAGGGTGAAAAAGAAAGCCAAGAGGGCTGACAGCGACTCAGCCGGAGCCACAGGCCTGAAGCAGGTAAAAGAGGCAGTCAGCATCAACGGGGACCCAGCATCACTTGGGACCAAAAAGAAGAAAAGAAAGAAAAAGTCCAAGAAAGCCAGGGAGGCTTCCCCATGCCCACCAGCAGGGCGTGCACTGGCCGGGTCTGAAAACTGACTCCAGACTCTGGGCACCGTGGCCACCGGCTCTAGAGGATGAGGCACCTGTGGGGCCAAGGCACCACCCCTGCCCACAGTGACTTCGGTTGGGCTTGCCCAAGAGTCCAAGCAAAGAAGTGGGTATGTGGAGAAGCCTGAGGAAGGGGATGGACTTGTGGTTCCAGAACATTCTATTACCTCAGGAAGGAGGCTTCCAGCTTGAGACTGAGACTCAGCGCTTCCATATCTCCCACCTGTCCAGCCTGGTGTGATAAAGGGTTTTTAAGAATGAGGAGGAGGGCTGAAGAGATGGCTCAGCGGTTAAGAGCACTGTCTGCTCTTCCAGAGGACCCGGGTTTGATTCCTAGCACCCACATGGCAGCTAACAACTGTCTGTAGTTCCAGTTCCAGGCAAACACCAAGGCAAATAAATAAATAAATAAATAAAGTTAAAAAAAAAAAAAAAAGAATGAGGAGGAAGGGTCTCCAAACTACCTAGGCCCAGAAAAACTTCTGTACCTCTCCCACAGCCCATCAGACCTAACAACATTGTCTGGAAAAGGAAGAAAGATAGCCCCCCTTCCTTTTCCCCAGAATTTTCTTACTCAAAATTTGTCATAATATACTATCATAATAACGTGTCTAAGTCAGTTCAGTTACTGCACTCAGGTACCAGAGTGCTGGGGACCTTCCTAGTGGTAGGGTACAGGCGTGACTACAAGGTCTCAAGTTCTGTTTCCAGCACCAAGGAGAAAAAGGAAAAGACATAGACTAGGTACTGTGTCTGCTGGGTGCTGACCCTCTGTTTGATCATTTGTCTGAAAATCTCTGTGTGTAGTTCACTGGCCTGAGACCCACCTGTCTCCTGAGCAGGATGACAAGAATGAGCCATTGGTGCTGGGGATCAGACCTACAGCATCGTGCTCACTAAGCCAGCCAGTGTTCTACCACTGAGCCACGCCCTCAGCACTGAAACATGGGGGATATTTAAATAAAATCCACATGTGGGACCCTCCCATCCACACCCCCAGATCTGCTTCCTCACACCAGCTTCAAGACTCCAGGAAGTGGACCACATGTGGATTAAGATTCTTACAGTAACTTCTGTAAGGAGGAGGCAGATTCAGGTGGTGTCACCTCTCCTCATTTCCAATTAAACAAGAGAAACAGATGTGTAAACATGGCTCTCCAGCCCGCCTGCGCCTGCCTCCTGGCTACTGAGGGATGAACAGGAAGCTCTCATTCGTTTTTCATTGACTTTACTAAAAGTTAAATAAATGTACAGACTTGTCCATGGCTGGCTATAAGCTGCATGAGACACCAGCCCTCCAGGCCCTTCCTCAGTCCCAGAGAGGAGCCTGCTAAAAGCCAGGTTCTCTGCAGTGGGCCCAAGGAAATGAAGTCACATGTGCTCTGGGTGCTTACAGCTAGTTTGCCCTCAGGACCTTGGACTCCTCCTCAGCATGCCTGCCAGCCCCCAGGCTTCAGCCCAGGGCTCAGAGATTGCCTTCTGAGATCTGTTCCTTCACACCAAGAAGGATGAATTGTCAGGACCCTAGAGCCAGAGAAGCTAGGGCCCAGAATGTGGCCCTGGGGAGTCACACACCCTAAGGAACAGGGATGACAACCCCTTTCCCTGAGGTGGCCTTTCTAGTGGAGACAAGATACCAGGCCTGTGGATCACTGGTTGGAAGGAGCTTGTGCAGGGTGAAATGGCCTGGGGATGCACAGGGGATAGAAGGCAGCCAAAAGAACCAAGGGTCTCAGAGCTCAGCACAGAGATCCTGTGGGGGCTGCGGGCTCTGACTAGGGATGCCAGCATTCAAAACTGCCCGGATGGAGATGTCTTCCAGCCCTCTGTGGTCCCTTTCTCAGGCTGAGACACCCCAGAGCCATCCCTTTCTGATGCTGGAGGAGCAACAGTGGGATGAAAGCAAAGACTTATGGGAAGGAAGGCCAGCATCCTATGGCAGGAGACACATGGCAGGCTCAGATGTCCTCCAGGCAGCATGGCAGTGACCCTTCCTGACCCCTATGCAGGCAGTGCAGTCACCATGGTTACTGAGAGGAGGAAGCCATCTGGGTGGAGATAAAAGTCTCGATGACACCATGGTTGGATGGCAGCAGGTGGCTATGCCCGTTGGTGGAGTCGGAGTTCTGGTATAACACCAGGCTGCTGGAGGACACTGCGGAAGCAAATGAGTCACTGGCTGTTGGCCAAGTCTCCTCTGACCTCTACCCTACCTGCCCATCCCTAGGGGTGCTCCAGAGGGAACAGGCAGATTCCAAGTCACCATCTCCTCTCAGAGCCTACCCAAAGCCTCCAGATGCAGGGCTGAGTCACACACTAATGTGGCTATTACTAAAAAAGCTATTTAGTTTGTGTATTCTTGGGAATTGAACCCCGAGCCTCCTGCTTGTATAATAGCACCACCTCAGGGGGTATTTTGTAGATGTGGTTAACAGTTACCCTTGACCCTGCGGGCGGGTGGGCCACATCAAGTCAGAAGCCTTAAACTAGAGGAGACTAAAGCTTCCTAGAAAAGAAATTCGTCAGTGAGCACATTGTTTCCTGCTGGCTGCTGCCCCTGTGTGTCCCAGCCTGCCTGCCCCACAGCTGTGCTTCACAGCTCCCTGTACACAGTGTGAATGCCATCAATGCTGTCTCGAGATCCCAAACTGATGTGGCAGAGGGTGAGCTCTGGAAGATCGGTCCCTCGCCTCCTTGAGTGTGCATTTGCCCATCTGTACAGTGAGGTAGTGTTACAGCCACAAGGGTCAGGTAGAGGGTCTGAGTCTCTATAGCATTGCAGCCTTCCTGAAATCACAGCGTTGGGGGTGGAGAGCACCCCAGACCTCAGAGCCCTGTAGGTGAAGTGGGGCAGGCAGAGGGGTGCATGCTTGTTGGGATGTAAGAACATGAGCCCTTCCGGTTTCCCAGATGAGGCCAGAGCGCCAAGCTCCTAGGGGAAAGCTGAAGGGTTTTGGGGGTTTGTTTTGTTGGTTTGGTTTTTCGAGGCAGTGTTTCTCTGTGTAACAGCCCCAGCTGTTCTGGAACTCTGTAGACCAGGCTGGCCTCAAATTCACAGAGCTCTGCCTGCCTCCCAAGTGCTGGGATTAAAGGTATGGCCACCACAACCAGCAGAAGCTGAATCTTTAGTCCTGGTCACTCATTCAAAGGCTATTAAGCCCTGAGCCCTGGGAAGATGGCATGGAAGATAGACGTGCTCCAGGGTGGGTGAGATGGTAGAGAAGCTGATGGCCTCAGTTTAATCCTTGGACCAACATGGTGGAAGGAGAGAACCAGTCCCTGAAATTGACCTCTGACCTCCACACGTGAAGCAACCTCCATCCGCCCTCAGTCCACCGCACACATCACTACCCCATCCGCCCTCAGTCCATTGCACACATCACTGCCCCATCCTACTAGGAGCCAACAGACCACTTACCAGTAGGACTGGTGCTGAGCCGGTGGGCCGGCTGCAGGTGCTGGATGCTTGATGGATCCTGGCTGGGGATGTGGATGGTGGTGGTTGGAGATGATGGTTCATGAAGCCCAGGTTCACTGGAGGCCTCTGTATCTGAAGTGAAGACCTGGGGAACCAGAATAACACCCTGAGTCCATTGGCATGGAAGTGTGGAGCTTTAGGTGGGCCTTCAGGAGGCAGAGCCTTACCTGCTTGGTGGGTGTGAGGCTGGCAAGGGCGCTGAGGTTGGTGTCTGTGATCAGCATGGTCTGTGGAAGCAGGCTTGTGTGTGTGTACTGGGCTACCTCAGGCTTGTGGCTGTAGAGGGCTGGGAGGAAAGGACACAGATATGGCTCCCTAGACACTTCCCTGGAAGCCTCAAGACCGAATACCGCATGGGACCTGATGAATACTTGATGGGGAAATGTTTGGGGACCCAGTGGGAGAGATGCACCCCATACCTTCCCTTTATAGGGTCCTGCTCAGCTAAGCGGGATGGGGAGCAGCCAAGGGAAGGCCCTGCACCAACTCCAGCTCATTTGTATTTACTCCTCCTCTGCCCCAGGTAGGACACAACCCTGCTATGTATAAGCCAGTGAGGACCAGAGGCATAATGGGCCTGTGCAGGTGATGTAGTGACGCAGATACTGCTGTACTAAACACAGGTGGTACCAAGTGCAGCTTATGCTAAGCATAGGGACCTCAATAGCAAGCATAGGTGCTGTTGTACCAAATGCCAGCCTCTGAGGGAAAAGCTGGTGGCCTCCACCTAGGTCTCCAGGACACCCCAACACAGTTTCACCTCTAGCCTCTCCAAGAGATTGCAATCACCTAACACTTAGTAATAGCATACTCCCCCAGGAGCTCAGTTAAAAGCAGGGTGCCACACAGAGAGAGATTCACTTTCAGCTTCACACAGGTCCACAAGTCCGTAGCCCGTCTCCATACTGAAGTCCAGAAGGTCTGAACCCAAAGTGTTGCATAAGGTTGGCCCTCATGGCCCATCTGATGGGCAGCCTTAGGCAGATCTGGTCCTAGGCTATGTGAGTGTATGTGTGCACGTGTGTCCACATATATGTAAGCGTCTGAGGCCAATGGAACCTCAGCTGCTGTCCTTGGGTGCCATCCGCCTGTTTTTTGAGAAAGTTCTCTCACTTGCCTGGAGCTCACCAGGTAGGCTAGACTGGCAGGCACTAGCCCCGGGTCATCTGTGTGTCTCCACCTCCTTAGCTCTGGGCTTGCAAGAAGCACACACTGCCATGTCCCTGAGGCTTCTGAAGAATGTCATTTTCCTGACGGATCTATTTCCCCCAGCCCTACATGAGTCTTTAATCTGCTTCATATAGTCCCATATTTTATTGCAGAAATAACAGTGCTCTGTTGATAGCTGCTGCCCACACTGGACTGGGAGAAATATGTACCACGTGATATATCCACAAGCCACCCTTCTACAAGTGGGAAAGTCATAAACTGAAGTGTGCACAGCCCCAGGGGTCTCAGAGAGCAGGCTGCGGCCTGCACGCCAATACCCAGACAAACAAAGCTGGGAACATAACTGATGGACACCAGCACTGCACACATTGAAAAATTCACACGAGCTCCTGTGCACACAGAAACAGGTTGGTGGCCCACAGATACCTGCACCACACCCAAGCAGACCACAGCACCTGCCCTTCCCTGTCCTGGGCCCACCCACAGCCAACCTCTAGTCCACCTCCCCTAGGCCAGTGTGGGGATGCTCACCGTGGGGGCTCTGCAGTTGGGCCATGGTGGCCATGAAGGGGCTTTGGGTCACGTGGCTCTGTACAGGGGGCATGAGAGGCTGCTGGTAGGAGGGGTGCAGTGGCTGGGAGAACTGGACTGGCTGCAGGGTGGTCAGGCTACTGCCCATGCTGTTGATGACCGGCACACTCTGTGCCTGAGTGGAGGCCAGACCTGGTGCAGGACAGGCAGAAATCAGCCGAGCCCCATGCCCACCCCCCTGTGTCCTCCATAGACCCAGCCCAGACCCTCTGAGAGACACTGTCCCCCCTTCCCAGAACCTGTGGATTAGAAGAGAAATGGGAGGGGGCAAAAAATAGTCCTGGGTGGACATGAAAAGTCATCCTCGGGGCCTTTATCTGGCCTGGTGGGAGTAGATGGTTGTCAGACTGGTTCCCTGGAGCCCCAGCGGCTTGTTCTCTGCCCGCCTATTCTAGCAGCTCCCTGTGTCTTAATACTGAGCAATAGTTCCTGCATATAAAGGGTTTGAGACTTAAAAAAAAAAAGCCTAGAAAACATCACACACACACACACACACACACACACACACACACACACACACACACACCCTTATCCTGCTGTTTTCCCTAAGATTTTCTTAGATGTTTGAGTTCAGAATAATTTCTACACTGTGCTTATGGGTTCTGTTCGTTTCATTGTCTGTGATCATTGGTGCCAGGCCATAGACACCCAAAAATTAAGTGATGGATGGGCAGGCGGGTGGACGGATGAGTGGGTGGATGGATAGATGAATGGATGGGTGGGTGGCTCCAGTGGCTCTTTCCAGACCCCAGTCTTTTTGGAGGCACAGGGGCCCGAGTCACCCCGACCTGCTTACCAATGACCAGGGTGGAGGCGCCTGTGTTAGTGAAGGTAGGTCCCAGGGAGGCGGGCTCCCCAGGCCCAATGGTCATGACCCCAGGCAGTGAAGCCATGATGAGGTTCTGCGGCTGCTGGTTGAGACCTGGAGACGTCTGCTCCAAGCTGTGCAGTGCTGTCAGGGTGCTGACTGGAGGCAGGGGACCCCCAGTGGCTGAGACCTGTGAGGGTAAGTAGAGTTGTAGTGCCCCCACACTGTCTCCAAGCCACAGAAAATGGGCCTAGGAGGGGTCTCCACATCACTCACCAGCTTGGCCTCCGTGCTCAGCAGGCTGCTGCTGGGCTCCAGGCCCGTGGGGGACACTTGGTGTAAGGCCGTAGACACTGTCACTAAGGGACCACCGCTGCTCGAGGGCACTTCGGTTGCCTCACTGGTTGCAGGCTGTCCATACCGCACCCCTAGAATGGGTAGCCATGTCTAGCCTCAGCACCCCACTTTCCCATCCTCTCCTGCCCCACAGACCTCACCACACCAGAGCCTACTGTCATTCTGGCATCCATCTTTCCTCCCGAGCTTGCTGCTTCCAGCTCTTTTAATGCATGGTCCCGTGTCCGCCCGCCTGCGTGTCCCTCACCGCCTTCATGTCCCCCACTGTCCCCCACTGCCTGTGTGTCCCCCATGGTCCTGTGTCCCCCATGGTCCCATGTCCCCCACTGCCTGCATGTCCCCCACTGTCTCCCACTGCCTGCGTGTCCCCCATGGTCCCGTGTCCCCACCTCCAGTGTGTCCCCCATGGTCCCGTGTCCCCCACTGCCTGCGTGTCCCCATGGTCCCATGTCCCCCTCTGCCTGCATGTCCCCTCTGTGTAAAAGACACTCAAAGAACAATGGACCTGAAGCAGAATGGGGCTCATAGAGCTAATTGGAAATGAACTGAGCTAAGCATAATGGACTGCAATTGGCCAAATTAAATTAAATTTCCTTAAATGGGACCAGAAATAAGTTGAACAAGATGGAACTTTTGCGGAGCTGATCAAAATCCAATAGAATTGGACTAAATTGAGTTGAGCTTTATAGCTGGCCTCTTATCCACAGGTGCTACAGCCTCAAATTCAATCAATTGTTGGATCAAAGTATTTTTTAAAAAGATTACATTTGCACTGAACACATGTAGGTTTTCCCTTGTCACTAGGCTTCAGCCAATACAGTCTACATCATAGTTACACTGTATCAGGTATCATAAGTCATCTGCGGTAACTGTCTACATCATAGTTACACTGTATCAGGTATCATAAGTCATCTGCGGTAACTGTCTACATCATAGTTACACTGTATCAGGTATCATAAGTCATCTATGGTAACTGTCTACATCATAGTTACACTGTATCGGGTATCATAAGTCATCTACGGTAACTGTCTACATCATAGTTACACTGTATCGGGTATCATAAGTCATCTACGGTAACTGTCTACATCATAGTTACACTGTATCGGGTATCATAAGTCATCTACGGTAACTGTCTACATCATAGTTACACTGTATCAGGTATCATAAGTCATCTATGGTAACTGTCTACTTCATAGTTACACTGTATTGGATATCATGGCTCATCTAGAAATGATTCAGTATACAGTAGTTTGTGCATGGGTGAGAAGGAAACACTATATGAGTTCCCAGACACCGAGGGATGCACTATGTATGATAAACTGGATCCCATGGAATATAGTTTGAATGGGAATTGGTTGGATTAAACTATGATTTGAACACAATGGTTTGACTTGGTAGATCCAAAGTGATCGTGAGGCCCTGAGGTAACGGAAAGTGAGTTAGGCTGAATACGGTAGGTTGGAGTGGGATAATGCTGTGTGGCATGGACGGGGGCTTAGTGAGTGGGTGGGGGTGTGAACCAGTGGGGACAAGGCTAAATGAAGTGGGCAGAGTGCATGGTGTGAACTAGGTGAGTCCAGAGGGTAGAGTGAGTGGATAAGAAGGAAGGAGTGTGAACTGAGCACCGAGGAGGAAACAGTGGAGGAGGGGTGTGGGGTGGAAGGTGTCGGAGCACAGACGGAGTGGAGCGGACCGAGTCGGTGAGGCAGGCAGAGCGGAGGACTGGGGCGGTCGCCACCCCTGTGGAAATCCCTCCAGCCTTTCTGCGCATCCACTTTTCTCTTCACTCCCTGTCCCGATTTCCCTAGCCCACAGCACTCACCGTGAACCTTACTAGGGGAGAGGGCGGATGAGGGCAAGCCGGGGGAGCTGTGAGCAGGCAGTGCAGAGCCCGGGCCGGGCCCCGGTGGGGGTCCATTGTATGTGTCCATGGCCAACTTGTGCCGGAAAGCTTCCTCCTTACGCCGGTTGGCAAACCAGTTGTAGACACGCACCTCCGTGACAAGGTTGGAGCCCAGTCCCTGTGCCTGTGACGGTGACACCCCCCTCTGGATGCACTCCGCCCTGCATTCGGACAAGGGAGGACAGGGCTGAGGAGTGGAGTCTACCCAAGTGCTGAATCCGACAGACCCGGATTACAATGCCAGTCCTGCTGTGTGACCTGGGACAAGGCACTCAGCCACTCTGACCTCAGTCACAATGTGAACAAAACAGCCACAGGGCTGTAGAGGAGATGACAAGAGATGAGTGATCCCCAAAGTGAGGCTCAGGTGAGTGGGGGATGCTGAGAATTCAATTCAAAATAATGGGAAGAAATGGACTCCTTCAAGGACCCATGAGCCCCCTGGGGCCCCGGGACACCTTTCCTTCCGGCTCAGCCTCAGCCCGGGCTAGACCACCACTCACCTATTGCACTCCTCCACCAAGGTCTCCCGCTCTTCCTTGCTGGGGTTCTTCTGCCTCTCATAGGCCTGGAATAGGATCTGCTGGGATGCTGGGCCCCATTTGAACCGATTCCTCCGCCCCTTTTTGGTCGGCAGCTCATCACCCGCGGGCTCTTCAATCAGTCCCCCCTGGCCGGCGTGGGTGAATTCTGTGGGACAGAAAGCGGTAAGGCGTTGACCACGCCCACCTTCACTGTCAGCTCACCTGACCCCGCCCCTTCCTCTGTCTGTCCCAAGGTGCTGAAACAGCAGTTGGCAGCTCAGACTAAAGTCATCTGATCTGGACTGGAGCTGTAAGGTAAGGTGCTTGCCTCCCATGCATGAAGTCTCGGGTCCAGCTCATCAAAGCTAAGCCCCAAGCACTGCTAAAAGAGGACTTGGGGCCATAAATCCCAGCACTCAGGAGGCAGATGCAGGAGGATCTCTGTGAGTTCAAGGCCAGCCTGGTCTACAGAGTGAGTTCCAGGTCAGCAGGGCTACACAGACAGACAAAACAATAAACAATTAACTTGGTCCAGAGTACAACATTCTCCAGCTGTAGCCCACTCATACTCACTCACTCTGCCTCTGAGAGAGCCATCTTGCTTCTGTCCACACTCCCTGAGTGGCCATATGATGGCAGGAGGCAGGACCAAGACCTGAGGTACCAGACACTATGGCTTAGTCCCTAAACCTAATACACTTGATTCATTTTTAATATTTTTTGTGTATGTGCATGTCATGTGTGGGGAGGTGCCCACAGAGATCTGAAAAAGGTGTTTGAGTCCTCAGGAAGAGTAGGGTTTTTTGTTTTTTGTTTTTTGAGACATCATCTCACCCAACTCTGTCTGTCCTAGAACTTGGTATATAACCAAACTGGTCTCTTCCTGCCATTGTCTCATGAGTGATGGGATTAAAGGCATGTGCCTCCACAACTGCCCCTAAATATATACCTCTTAAAGATGAACTCCAATAACTATATGATAAGATCAGTATAATGTGTTACCAAAGAAATTAAAGTTAAAACCACAATACAAAATCACCATGTGTGCATCATGGTTGAAATTAAAAAGTCCCACATTAGCAAGTATTGACAAAGATTCAGAAGCACGTTCTGGTTGGAGTGCAAGACATAACAGTTGGGCAGGATCTACTAAAACCCACTAACCAGGGCTGGAGAGATGGCTCAGAGGTTAAGAGCACTGACTGTTCTTCCAGAGGTCCTGAGTTCAATTCTCAGCAAAACCACATGGTGGCTCACAACTATCTATGATGAGGTCTGGTGCCCTCTTCTGTAAAAACTGTATGCATAATAAATAAATAAATCTTTAAAAAAAAAAAAAAAGGGCTGGAGAGATGGCTCAGCAGTTAAGAGCACTGACTGTTCTTCCAGAGGACTGGAGTTCAATTCCCAGCACTCACATGGCAGCTCACAACTGTCTGTAGTTCCAGTTCCAGGTAAACACCAACGCAATAAATAAATAAAGTTTTAAAAAAAAAAAACCAACAACCCACTAACCCCACAGCCAGTAGAACTGTGTGCACACCTTTAGCAAAAAACACTAGTGAAAATGTCAGAGCAATCCCGTACACAAAATCAAAAGATCAGAAGCAATCTAAATGTCCATCAAAAAGGAATAATGTCAGCACACGCCTTTAACCCCAGCACTCAGGAGGCAGAGGCAGGTAGATCTCCAGTTCAAGACCAGCCTGATCTTCGTAGTGGGTTCCAGGCCTGCCAAGGAGTGAGACCCTGTCTCAAAAAACAAACAAAAACATAAAGCAAAAGCTCACTGCCACCACCAAAAGATCTGTGGATATTGTTTATATAGGGCCTATTTTAAAGGCTTTTTAATTGTTATTGAAGTAGATCATTCAACCGAAAACCAAAAGAATGTTTTCCTCTCTGAGGATGCTGAGCTGGTAGGATGATGCACAGGGCTCCCAGGACCAGTCTGTGACCCTGTGAGGAGACCCCCTGAAGGGATGCCAGCAGAAGAGAAAACCAAGCAAGCCAACGTACAGCTGTGAGCTTGGCACTTAGGGAAGTCATCCTCGGCTGTGGAGCCAGTTTGAGGCTAGAGCAGGCTACACATGAGACCCTATTCAGAGGGGGCAAAGGCTAACCAAGCTACTAAGTGTGTGAAAGTTAATTAAGACCCCGAGGCGGCTATACCTGAAACAGCCCTCTCTTCCTCACATCCATTAGCCAATCAATTCCTTTTTAAATATTCTTATGGGCTGACTTGGAGCTCTGCCCATTTCACTGAGAGCTCTAATGCTTTGGGCTCGTCTTCACGTTCTTCTCTCAAACTCTGGGCTGGAAGCCAGAGAGATGACTTCAGCACTGGCTGCTCTTCCAGAGGATTCCATTCCCAGCACCCATGTGGTGGCTCACAATCACCTGTGACTTTAGTGCCAAGGGATTCAGTGCACCAAACCAAACCAGTTCCTGCATGTGCTCAGGGATCATTTCAGAGACTGAAGGACAGGAAGAGCCAGAGGGTCATGGAATTTGCTGTGAAACTGGGTCTCTTATGAATGACAGAAGTTACACCATAAAGTCTCGCCAAGACAATGACCTGAACATGAGCTGAAGGAGGTGGACAAGGGTAACATCAGTAGACATGTTGAAGTGGAGGGACACAACACCGAGGAGCATGAGGCCTCGGCCCTACACAAGAGCTCCAGGCAGCTGAGGCACGCTGAGGCAGCTGAGGGGGAGAAGTCTCCCCAGGGAGAGCACAGCAACTGGTTATCTACACCAAATGGTCAGTCCTGAAGACATACACACATGTAACATCATACAGACACATACATATGTGCGTGTAACAATAATTAATGAAAAATGAGGCTATGAATTTGAAAGAAAGCAAGGAGAGGTACCTGGGAGGGTCTAGAGGGAGGAAAGGGAGAAATGATGTAATTATAATCTCAAAAATGAAAGAATTAAATAACATAGATCTAAAAAATAAACAAAACAAAACTCCATTATGGGGCCTGGTGGTCCAGCTCAGGTCACTGATGGCCAGCACTTTTACCCCTGAGCCACCCTGTGATTTTTGTTTTGGTTTGGTTTAGGTTTTTTTGGTTTTCTTTGGTTTTTTTCAAGACAAGGTTTCTCTGTGTAGTCCAGGCTGTCCTGTAACTCACTTTGTAGAACAGGCTGGCCTTGAACTCACAGAGATTCGCCTGCCTCTGCCTCCTGAGTGCTGGGATTAAAGGTGTGCACCACTGCTGTCTGGCTCCATCAACAATTTTAAAAGCTCTGACTCTGCACTCCAACATCCACATCTAGGGATTTTTCTTTATATATATATATAATATTTATTTTATGTGAATTGGTATTTTGCCTGCATGTAAGGATATTAGATCTTGGAATTACAGACAGTTGTTAGCTGCCATGTGGATGCTGGGAATCGAACTCAGTTCCTCCAGAACAGTCAGTGCTCTTAAC
Organism: Sigmodon hispidus; assembly: GCA_004025045.1. Lineage (NCBI taxonomy): Eukaryota > Metazoa > Chordata > Mammalia > Rodentia > Cricetidae > Sigmodon > Sigmodon hispidus. Next base: position 82,864 of record PVIH01005639.1, read on the forward strand.
CACTGAGCCATCTCTCCATCTCCACATCTAGGATTTTTTCTATGTGGATGTTCTTTGAAAAAAAAGGGAGGGTTCATGAGACCATATCAGAAAAACCCTTAAACTCCTCAGCATGTGTCTAGGTAAAAAAACGGTGGCATCTCCCAGTAATAGCCGACCATTAGAAACCTTAGAAAGAGTGGCATCGAGCTGGATGTAGCAGAACACACTTGCAGTCGGTGCCTTTCTAAGTCATAGTGATCACTCTCAATCTCCCGTTGAGCAGCGTGTCCTGGAAGGAAGATCCCTAGGCCAACCTCGCCCCTTCCCTCAGTGTCTTGTGCAGAGTGGGAAATAAATGTAGGGATGTCCTCAATCGCATTCGTCTGCGTGACGGGTGGCGGCACGCCCACCCCACTATGGGCTATGGAGAGCCGTGGGCCCTGCCGGGGAGGACACAGGCTGGGGTCCGTCGTTACTTACGCTGAGCCACCTCGCGCTGCTTGCGGACGTACCAGGTGTACAGAGCGGCCCGCTTCTGCGTTTTCATGGGGGTGCCCTTGTTGAGATGCTGTGACAGGTGGGACTGGTTGAGGCCAGTGGTGTCCACCACCTCCCGCTGGGGGATGTTGTGCTGTTGCAAATAGGACTTGACCATCTTTGCCACGCGCCATGGGTCCTCCCTGCAAAGGAGTAAGACAAAGTCTGTCCACTGGCCCTTCCTGACTGCTCAGGTGAGGCTGGAGTCCTGGGGACTAGGGCCCTGCTCTGTGAGTACCACGTGTACTCGGGTCCCATACTAGGACACACGTACACATGGACAGATTCCCACCATAAGCCGTGCCAGCCAAGTAGGGAAGACGTTCACCTATGGCTTCTTCAGAGTTCCTCTCTTCTTCTGAACCTGCTCATGAATATGGTATATGTGTGTGTGTGCACATGTGTGCACATATATACATGTGCACGAGTACTACAATATGTGTGTGGAGGTGAGTTTTCTCCTTCTGCCTTTACATGGGTCCTGCAGATTAAGCTCAAGCCACCAGGTAGCTTCAGCACATGCCTTTAACTGCTGAGCCATCCCATGGGCCTTGGTAAGTGAGTTCTAAACAGCTGTTAAGGATGGGAGAATTGTCGGGTTCCCAGAACCCAAAATGGCTGGACACAAGAGTATGCCATGGATGATCCATGAGTGAAGGAGTGGATGGAGCATGGAGGATGGATGGGTGAGTGGGTGGATGGATGGTTGCTGGGGTAGTTGGATGGTGACCTGTTTGGTTGTTGTTTTTTAGATAACACACAGAGTTAGCTGAGAAGAGCCGATCACAAACTGAGAAAATGCCTCCATAAGATCGGCCTGTAGCTGGGCAGTGGTGGTATGCACCTTTAATCCCAGCACTCTTGAGGCAGAGGCAGGAGGATCCACAGAGGCAGAGGCCAGCCTGGACTATAAGAGCGAGTTCCACGACAGCCAGGACTGTTACATGGAGAAACCGTGTCTGGAGAAACCAGAAAGGAAGGAAGGAAAGACAAGAGAAGAAACGTAAAGGAAGAAAGCAGGCCGAGGAAGTCACGGAAGGGGCAGTAAAGGGCATCCCTCCATGTCCTCTGCTTCAGTCTGCCTCCAGCTCCTCCCCCAACAACCCTTCATGATGGACCAGCCATGAGCTGAAACAAGCCCTGCGTCTCCCCAAACTGTTTCTGGCCATGTTCTTCAGCATAGCAATAGAAACTCAACCAAGACATGTAGGTGAATGCATGGAAGAATAAACAAATAATTAGATAGGTATGTGAATAGATGTATATGTAGCATTCACTCACACAGACACATAAATACAAATAATAATTCTTTTTCCAGGCCTGGTGATGCACACCTTTAATCCCAGCACTCAGGAGGCAAAGCATGTGAATCTCTGAATTCAAGGACAGCCTGGTTTATATATATATATATTGAGTTGCAAGCCACCTGGGGCTGCATGTGCAATTCTGTCTCAGAAAGTAAAAGGGGTGGGCTAGGTTATAGAGATCTTGCACATTTTCTACCTCTTATAATTAACTCAGATTAGAACAGGGGTGCTACTAAATGACCATTTTACTTAGTGTTTAGAAAATAATGACAAGAAAAAAAATCCATACAGGTCCAATCCAGAAGCAATCAAACAAATTATTTTCAGACACCAACTGATTGAATCTACAGGATTGAAACTCTTGACACAGAGGACTAGCTGTATCTGACATTTCAAACTGAGCTACAAACTAGAACTTTCCCCCAGCACTGAGGCCAGCCCGAAGCCTTCCTCCCAGCACCCTCTCTCCTCCCCAAAATCAGTTCTGCCTCCCTCTGTGCAGCCTGGAGAATGGGGGTCTCAGAGGCCTGTCTACCATTGCTTCTCAACCTGTGGGTCACAACCCCCTTTGCAGGGTTCACCTAAGACCATCAGAAAAGAGAGATTCACATAACTATTCACAACAGTAGCAAAATTACAGCTATGAAATAGCAGTGGACATAATTTTATGGTTGTCGGTCACCACATGAGAAATTGTATTGAAGGGTCACAGCATTAGGAGGGCTGAGAATGACCATTGGCTTAGACACTCAGACTCCTTCCAGTTGTCAGCAATTTCCAGACCAGCAGGGGTGCAAAGAGGGTGGACAGAGTAATCAAAACGGGTGCCAAATGAAGGGTGAATGACTCCTAGGGGTTACTGGGAGCTGCCCGGATGGCACAGCAAACCGGGAAGTTCATTTCATGTGGAACCTGACTCCACCTCTGGCAAAATTCTGATTCAGAAAAGTGAAATCTTGTCTCAGGTTGATCCAGCCAGGATTTAAGAATATTTCTCATCACTGGAGACCTTCTGTGGACACACCTCCCTGCCTCCTGGCCCCTCACCCCTCCTCCCTTCCCTGGGTGCCAGTCAGGGCCAGGAGGGAAACAGGGGCAAAGTCCAGCTTCTGCTTCTGCAAACATAATTATCTGGTGGCCTCCCTCCCTTCCTCCCTCCCTCCCTGCAAGGGCAGCCCTCGGCGTGCTCCTCCCCCCCCCCCATAGGGAGACTGGTCACTCACTCAGCTCTCAGTGCATGTGAGGCTTTTATATTCTGCCAAGGTGTCTCTAATTTATATTCTCTCTCTCCACTCCCCCCCCATGTGTGTGTCTGTCTCTCTCCCTCCCCATCTCTGTCTCTCTTGATTTCTTCCATACTAAGTCAAATAAAATAATAGATTAAGCAGCCGCCCTCCACATCACAAACAGAAGAGAAGCATTTCAGTGGGACAGGAAGTGTCCAAGGTGATAGGAACTTTTGCTGTGGAGGGTGGATGACAAGGTCTCTATATAGCTTTGGCTGGCCTGGAACTCACAGACCCTTTTGCCTCTGCCTTTCCAGTGCTGGGATTAAAGGCGTGTGCTATCACACCTGCTTTTTACACAGTTCTGTTTTAAAAAAGACTTATTTATTTATTATGTATGCAGTGTTCTGCCTGCATATCTGCATATGTGCGTGTGTGTGTGTGTGTGTGTGTGTGTGTGTGTGTGTGTGTGTGTGTGTGTGTACCTGCATGCCAGATCTCATTATGGATGGTTGTGAGCCACCATGTGGTTGCTGGGAACTGAACTCAGGACCTCTGGAAGAGCAGCCACTGCTCTTAACCTCTGAACCATCTCTCCAGCTCTAAACAGTTCTTTTAACAACAGCAAAAATTGATTATAAAATGCCAGACAGAGCCAGGTGTGGTAATGCAAGCCTATGATCTCAGCATCTGGAGGTTGAGACTCTGCTTCAAAAAAAAAGGAAAAATAAAAATTTTCAAAGCTGAAAGGACTCATTTTCTATATTTCTCTCCCTCTCTCTATTCTGGAGTCAAACCAGTGTTCCCCAGCTTTGGGCCTCTGGTTCTCTGGTTTCCACAGACCTAAGAGACTAGACTGAAGGGCCGATTCTCCGGAGAGGGAGCTGATCGTCAGCAGGGGGTGGAAGTCAGACTTCAGTGTGGGGAAGATCCCCAGCTCTGCTGCCCACTCTCTGGATGGCCTAACATCAATGCCGCCACCCCCCCCCACACACACACATTTCTTTTTATATAAAATAAAACTAAAGATATTTCCTATTTCTCAGACCAGAAATATAACTCGGTAAGCACTTGCCAAGGATTCAGGCCCAGCATCACGTAAAACTGGGCACCAGGTGTAGGGGTACACTTTAATCCTAATGTTCCAGAGGCGGAGGAAGGGGCGGGCAGATCTCTGAGTTTGAAGCCAGCCTGGTCTACAAAGTGAGTTCTAGAACAGCCGGGCTACATACGCAAAGAAACCCTGTCTCAAAACAACAACAACAAAAATAAAAACAGGTTCAGTGGCATGGACCTTAGACCTCAGCACTTGGGAGGTAGAGGCAGGAAGATTAGGAGCCAAGGTCACCCTTGATGGACCAAGTTTGCGATTAGTGTGGCACACTTGAGACCCTGTGTCATGTGGTGTGTGTGTGTGTGTGTGTGTCCGAAATTTTCCTGAAGGAAACCCATGTTTAATACATCTTTAAACCCCTGTGAGAGTTTTTTCGGGGTTTTTTTGTTTGGTTGGCTTGGGTTTTTTCGTTTTTTGAGACAGGGTGTAGCCCTGGCTGTCCTGGAGCTCACTATGTAGACCAGGCTGGTCTCCAACTCAGCGATCTGCCTTGCCTCCTGACTGCGTGATTAAAGGCATTTGGAGCTGCCACCACCTCCTGGTATCCCCCCTTTTATGAGTTGTAAAAGCCCTTCATGGGAAAGGATTTCTGGTCAAGCAGGACAGCAAGAATGACTGAGGGGGTGGGGGCATGCAGAGACAGGCGTGGAGCCCAGAGTGTTGTGCAGACATGGGTTAAGCCATCCCGGGCCTAAGTCTGGCCCACTACCTGAGGAAGTTATTTTGCTCACTGAACCTGCCTTTCTCTGATCATCTGTGAAATGGGACGACTCACGTTACAGACTCGATACTGCTTCACCATACTCTTGACCCCCTGGCTGAGTGTTGTCCTCACCTTTCTGCAGAAGAAACTGAGACTAGGGGGAACCGAACTCACCTAGCGGGCTGGAAAGGGACAGAGCTGGGATGGGAACCAAGGCTTGCTGTTGCGTTCCCAGTTGGAAGAACCCTGCTGCAGCTTGATGGGGAAAGTCAGGAAAAGGCAGGAGTGGGGTTTAAGCTGACGGACAGGATAGACCTCTGGATCCCAAGAGCCTCCCTGTGGAGGAGTAGGAGGTGAGCTCAGGGAAATGTAATCAGTTGTTCATTCATGCCTGGTGTCAGGGCTGGGGGGGGTGATGTCATTCATCCCTGGTGTCAGGGCTGGATGGGGGGGTGATGTCACTGGCTTTTACCTAGAGCTGTGTGAGGCCACCACAGACATCCAGTTCTCCTCTCTTTCCCTCAGATATCTACTGTGTGACCTTGGGCAAATCTATTTCCCTCCCCAGGGAAAAAGAGACAAGATCACATCAGGAGTCAAGAAATGAACAGAGACAAATCAACAAAGGAGCAGAGAAGGCAGGTGAAGGAAGTGGAGAAGAGAGAAAGTGGGTACAGCCCACGTGCAGCTCAGGGCAGTTAGGGAGCTAGGAGCCCAGGAAGAAGTGGAGGAAAGGAGCCTGAGCTGGAAGAACCGGAGGCGCAAAGGCCCTGGGGCACAGAACAGCTGGTGCATCCAGGACAGGCATCACAGGTACCAGAGATAAAGAGGGTAGGGAAGCTGGGGGAGGGGCCGGGGGAGGGAGGAAGGAGGGGAGTGGGGAGGGGAAGAGGAGGATGTGGGGGATAAAATTAGAACCAAGGCAGAGAATCTGCCTTTACTCCCTGTCTACCTGGTGACACTGAGGTACGGGAGGGAAAGAGACTTGCCCAAGGTCACACAGTAGAGATTTGAGAGGAAAATTGGGGTCTGTGGTGGCCTCACATATGGGGGTCAGATCTCAGACTCACTCCCCTCTCTTCCAAACGTAGGTCTTTGAACCAACAGCTCCCTTGAGGAGTTGGTCCTTGCCGCCCCTCCTCCAGCCTCAACTTCCCCACTACCCAGACCTTTATCAGGGGCTCCTCCAGCCCTCTCCCCAGAGCTCCCCTGTGCTGTCCTGAAACTAGAGGTCTCACTTTTGTCCCTGGGACATTTTCAGGTCCCCTTTGTTACCTGAACAATAAGTAACCCAGGTAGTTAGTTATAAACCCCGCAGGAACAAGGAGCTGGTTGATAATTTATAGCAACATCTCGAATTTAAATGGAAAGCAAATAGCACGCTGTTAGCATTAAAGAAAACCAACCTGGGAGGGAGGAACTCCAGCCTCCTCCCAGCTCAGCCTCTCTCCCCTGCCCCTTCTCCCAGCTGCTCAGAGACCCTCTCCCTCCCTGGTTCCTCTGCTCTCCGGCTCCTCCAGCCTCTTGTCTCATCTTCTCTGCGGCCCTTTCCCTGTCGGCTTCCAGGACTCTGCTGGCCCCCGGGGGGCACCTTGACCTCTGCTCAGCTGCTTTGGACCAAGCCTCCACTCCAGCCCCCACTTCCCCCACCATGGGGGCTGCTGATCAAGAGGTCCCACCATGCCAGGTAAGAAGACCCTTGGCATCCTTGGAAGCTTCCCACCTGAGCGCCTAGTCCCGCCTGGGCACCTGAACAGGTCAGCCCAGCCCCACCCTATCCAGGTTTCTTGTGCCCTGGGTCTGGCAATGCCTGGCCCTTTGCCCCTCCCGTGCAGCGAGGCAGCCCTTTGCCCTCCGCTTCCTGCCAAGTCAGGGGGCCTGACTGCTCCCCTGCCCCTTGCCCAAGTCCCAGGGAGGTTCCTCAACACTTGCAGAAATGCTAGGCTCCACCAGCCCTCCCCCTCCCTAAGTCAGGATCAGGACCTTGGACAGAAAAGAGGCTGTTTCCTGAATATTTTCGGGAGACTGCCGGCTAACTCCTCAGGCCCCTCCTTCACAGCTCCTACCCTGATCTGAGCCTCAGTTTAGTAACTAACAGCTTCCTTCTGGGGACTCATCTCCATGAGACTCTAGGCACCATGAACCCCCAAAAGACGGTAGCAAGCGGGGAGAATTTCTCATGAAAATTGTGGAGGCTTTGGAAATAGGGAGGGTGCTGTTCCCCACAGCCCCCAGGTCACCATCCCCCCTCCCTGGTGTCCCCATCTCAACCCCACCCCCCACTGGGCATCTCCCAGCCACCATCCCTAGAAGTTAATGATCACAGGCCTTATCAGGGCCTTTTGCTATTTATAAATTTATAAAACAAAAGAAATAATAAAGTGTACGGGTAATTAGTAACCAGGTGAGCCTTGTTGAGGAGAGGGGAGGCATCATGATTGGGACCCACCCAGCACTCCAGGAGATGGAGAGCCAGACAGCAGATGAGGGGTACCCGAGGCCTCTAAAGTGGCTTTCTGGCCAGGTGGGGGGACCTGGCCATGCAGGGAAGTGGTCACCCCTAGGCTCTATCTGTCTCAGGTAAGAAATCCCTGGGCTTACCCAGCCACATGCTTAAGGCCCTCATGCGTCAGGACATCCCCTAAAACCCCAACCTCAGCCCCCAAACCTGGGATCTGACCACCTAGCAAAAAAGAAGAATTTGTGGGAACACAGATGACCGCAGTGGCTAAAGATTTCTATCGCCCTCTGGTTCTCCGAGCATTTTGTTGGGGGTTGGTTTCTTTGTCCTCCATCTCAAAGTGACCTCAAGCCTGCTCCTATTTCCTAAGAACCGGGCTTCAGAGAGTACCCGCAGATACGGGATATACAGGACCAAGCAGAGGAGAGGGTCCAGTAGGTACCCTCGAGATCTCTCCCCTCTTGACCACCAGCCTGAAGGCCACAGCTCCCAAGGACTCTGGACGGGAAGTGGGCCGCTATGGGCTCCTTCCTGGGTGCTGGGGACAGGGTGGGGTCCTTACTGCAGAAGTGTCTCCACCACGGCTTTCTGGTGGGCTGCCTCCTCTGGGCTGAGGTTCTCCAACTCTTTCAGAATAGGTGGTGCGAAGTCTTCTCCATCGTCATCCGTGTCGTCCTCCGAGCCCCGCGTCTCCCCCAGGCCATTGGGCAGCTCGGCCAGGTCCCCTCGACTCCCACCGCAGGACTCTCCCTTGTCCAGGGGGCCATCTCCAACCATCGGGTAGGGCCCTGGCTCCCCCAACGCCTGAATCAGAGCCTCCTTGCTCAGGCCGGACTCAAGCAGGGCAGCCAGGAGCTCCGTCTGCAGGGGGCTGAGCTTAGAAACCATGGCTCTACTGCCTGCCTGCCACCGGGCCACGCGGCCCAAGGCCACAGAGCTCGCCGCCTCCCCCACCCACGGCCGGTGTCTACCTGCCGGCAGGCTGGCAGTCACGGACCAGGCTTGCTGCACCCACTGCCCCCCCAAGCTCCGCTAGTCAAGCCCTGTAGGCACCCCCAACCCCCAACCCTGGCCCGAGCGGCCACTGAATCAGGGCCCCTGCCTGCTCTGTTTACATTGGAGCTGGGGAAATTCTCCAAGGTTCATATTTATCCGTGTGCTTAGCGAAGGGACTGAACTTTGGACTTCAGCCTTGCAGAGTGCAGGCCTCACGGCAGTGAGAGCACCAGACCAGGAGCCATGGCCTGCAATTGGGAGTGAGCAGAAGGGAGGCGGGTAGGGGAGGTGGAGCGGGGCCGGGGGGTTCAGGGATAGACCTCCGAGAGCAGTGCTGGACCCCACTGTCCCAGGGTCTCTGTCGTTTTTAGCCCCCGGGCAGGAGAAATCTAAAAGCCTGCTTCTTTGGGCCGCCGAAGCAGCAGGAAGCTCTGGGCCACCGAGCCAGTTCTCAAGGGCAGAGTTAGGTCACATTCCCTCGAGTGGGGTCACTGCACCTCCTTCCAAGTCCAACACCAGACTCCCAGTAGGAGAAACTTAAGACCTGTGTTTTAACACTTCGAACTTCTGTGTTGATGTCTATGATCTTCTCATCAATGTATGATTTCAACCAGGAGGGGTGCGGGTGTGTGTGTGTGCGTGTGCGTGTGCGTGTGCGTGTGCGTGTGCGTGTGCGTGTGTGTGTGTGTGTGTGTGTGTGAGAGAGAGAGAGAGAGAGAGAGAGAGCATGACACTTCAGTCGAGGAGGTCAGAGACAGCAGCAGAAATCAGTTCCCTTCTTCCACTGTGGGAGTTCAGGTGTCAGATGTGGCCAAAAGCACATTTGCCTGCTGAGCCTTCTTGCTGCCTTTTGAGGTGGTCACGTAGCAGTGGTTAGTGTATCCTCAGCCCTGTCTCACACCAGTCAATCAATTTAGAGCATTTCCATCATCCCAAGAGCAACTCCATGTCTACAGAGCAGCCACTCTCCATGCAGATCTCTAGGCCAGCTTCTGCCGGCCATGGGCTCCCAGCCCACCCTCCCTCCCTGGACTTGCCTGTTCTTAGTATTGGGTTTTCAAAGCTCACTCACCCAGAGCACAAATTTATCTTCATTCATCCCTTTTCTAGTGAATAAAGGGCTATTACTGTAAGGAGACATGGTAAGTCCCCCCATCTGTGGATGGCTAATTACGGCCCCCACTTTTTAGCTACCGTTAACAATGTATAACATAGCATCTACATTCAAGTTTTTATGTGATTGAATGCATTCCATCTCTTGAGGTTTTTCATTAATATATATATTAATATAAATATATAATATATATATATATATTTCTCACATGGACAAGGAGTTCTGGACCAGCCTGGGCTATATACTATAAACTAACTGAAAAAAAAAATCTGTGACTAAAATACCAATCTTTTCATTAGAGATGGGGCCATCTTTCCCTGACTTCATGCCAGCCAGGCCCCCTGTTCCTCCCATGAGGGAGCTTGGCCCTCATGTTTTCCCACATCCTATTTCTGCTCAAAGAACTGCCCCTAGTCTGCACTGTTTCCAGAACCTTTAAGGTTTTCTGGAGCCAGAATCAATTCTTTTTTTCTTAATATTTATTTATTAAGTATACAGTCTACAGAAGAGGGCAACAGATGTCATCATAGATGGTTGTGAGCCACCATGTGGTTGCTGGGAATCGAACCCAGGTCCTCTGGAAGAGCAGACGGCGCTCTTAACCTCTGAGCCATCTCTCAGCCCCCGGAGCCAGGATCAATTCTTACAGCAGAGGAGAAGGGGGAAACTATAGCCAGAAAGTCTGGTGAGCCAAGTGCCCGTGATAGGCAACCACGTCCCCTCCCATGAGGCCCTTCCAGGGTCCGATGCTCCACACTTGAATGATGACTGAGACCTCTTGTTGAAATGGTGTTATTGCTGATTAACTGGGTTAAATTTTAAAACAGAAATAAAATGGAATGATGTTAAAAGGGCTGGAGACGTGGCTCAGTGGTAAAGCATATCTCTGGCACACTTGGGCCCCTGTGTTTTATCCCCAGCACAGGCACTTAAAAAATAACTAGGTTACAATTTAAAGTAATCCAAATCCCATTTCATTAAAATAAAATTCATTATTATATATTGCACTTAATTATAATTAATTTTAAATTATTTTATAGTTTATTTATTGTGCTGACTAGTTTTATACCAGCCTGACACAGCTCGGGTCATTTGAGGCAAGAAAATCTCAGCTGAGAAAATGTCCCCACCAGCTTGGCCTGTGTGCCAGCCTGTGATGGATTTTCTAGTTTGATGGTTGATGTGGGAGGGCCCAGCTCACTTGGGGTGGTGTACCCCATTGGTAGGTAGGTGGTCTTAGATGGTATAAAAAGGCAGCTGAGCAAACCAGAAAAGACCAGCCCCGTGAGCAGCACCCTCCATATCCTCTGCGTCAGCTGCCGCCCGCCCGCAGGTCCTGCCCTCACTTCCCTCAGTGGTGGAGCGTGACCTGAGGGTTCCAACTTGAAACAAAACCCCTTCCTCTCCAAGGCACTATTGGTCATAATGTTTTGTCACAATACCAATCTTAGCCAAGACAGTTATTTACTTTCTTTTATTTTTTCTATTTCGTTAAAGCATATGGAGTCAGAACAGTTTGGCAGGTCCATTCACTCCTTACACTTTCCCTGGGTTCTGGGGACCAAACTCAGGTTCCAGGGATCAAATGAGGTTGTCTGGTTTGCACCGGTCAGTGGTGAACGCCTTTCCCACCAGCCGCTTTATTGGCTCTATTTCGGTTTGTTTTTGAGGCAGAGTCTCACAGTGATCCCTGGCTGTCCTGGAACTTGCTATGTAGACCAGGCTGACCCTAAACTCACAGAGATCCACCTGACTCTACCGCTGGAGTGCTGTGATTAAAGATATGAGTCACAGTGCCTACTACCTTGGATAATTATTTATTATTATTATTTTGAGACATGGTCTTTTACATAGCCAGGTTTTTTTTTTTTTAAAGACAAGATTTCGCTAAGTAGCAGAGGTTAGCCTCAAACTCATAATCCTCCTGCCTCAGACTTCCCAAATATTAAGAATACAGGCATGTACCAACATGCCTAACAAATAATTTTTCACTTAAAAAACTTTGTAATTAAATGGAAGCAGGAGATCATGAATTTAAGGTTAATCTCAGCTACATAGTGAACTTGAGGCTAGCCTGGGCTAGGTGAGACTTTATCTCAAAACAAAAAAAAAAAATCAACCCAAGCATGGTGGTACATACCTGTAATCCCAGCACTTGGGAGGCAAAGGCCGAGGGATTCTCTGTGAGTTCAAGGGCCAACCTGGTCTACATAGAGCATTTCAGGGCAGACAAAGCTACACAGTGAGACTGTGCGAGAGAGAGAGAGAGAGAGAGAGAGAGAGAGAGAGAGAGAGAGAGAGACAGAGACAGAGAGACAGAGACAGAGAGAGAGAGAGAGAGAGAGAGAGAGAAAGAAAACACCAATAAATAAATGAAAGTAACAAAAAATTTCCTCATTTCTTTTCTCACTGTTTATTTTTGGGTTTTTTTATTACTTAATGATCTGTGGAGCCCAAGGGCTCCTCCATCACACCCAGTTTCTTTCTCCCTTTTGCATGTTACCACTGAGGTCCTAACAGTCCTGTCTTGGTCTAGGTCAGAGCTCAGGCCCAGAAGTGGCTCCCACAGTGTCCCCGTTGGCCAGGGCTACTTTGGACTCCACTGATGTATTATTGTGTTGACTGATATTGCCAGCATGGCACCTACAGTCTCTAAAGGGACAAGCCCCTGACATGCTGTGAGGGATTACCTAGAGGAGGCTGAGGTAGGAAGACCCATCCTAAACTGGTGGCACCAGTACATCAGCTGGGGACACCAGCATTCATTTCTGCTTCCTGACTGTGGGTGCCATGTGACCTCACACTCCTGCCGTCAAGCCACCCCCATGCCCCATACTCCTGCTGACATACCTCTTCACTGTGATGGGCAACAACACCCCCAACTAGGAGCCAAAATAAACCCTTCCCTCACAGGTCCTGATTTGGGCAAGTATTATCAAGAGCAAGAGTAAAAATAACTAACAAGGTTATGCTGACCAGGGGACCATTTTCTAGACCATGAGCTCCATGAGGGTAGGGCTCTCTTCTACTTTGTTCACAGATATAGTCCCAGAGCCTACTATAGTGCCTGGGAATACAGTACAGAGCTCCTAAACAGTAGATATTCATAAGTATTTGTTAAATAAATCTCATTACCACTAACCTTGTTTATGGATCTGTGATATGTGCGCACATGTGTGTGTGTGCATGTGTGTGTGTCCAGTCCAATACTCCATGGTTTGAAGATTTGGAGGTCATTGCCCCTGGTCTCTGCCCTCATCAAGAGTGTCCTGACCTTATCTCAAGAGTGGGTTAAGTTGTCCAGAGTGAATTTGTTGGACAGTGAGCACAGCCCTTTCTTGCCCATCTCCTTCCTTCATGGATGGTTCAGTAAGAAAACTTCTTGGCTAAATGCTAGGTCCTCTCCCCTGGATCAGCCAGCCTTCAAAAAGTTGTGGGTCACGACCTCCTTGGGGAGGGTCACATCAGATATTTACATTACGATTCACATCCGTAACTTTGCTATCGTTATAAAGTTTGGTTGGGGGGTCACCACAACATGAGGGTCTCTGCATTAGGAAGGTTGGGAACCACTGGTCTAGAATCATCTAGAATCATTACTGCAACTGCTTTCTGATGGTTGTAAATTTCCCATCTATTATTGTAGCCTTGGATACAGATACAGACTTGAGCTTGGCTTGGCTCAACATCATACTTGAGACTTGTACCAGGTTCTTAGAACAACTCTGTATTCTGTTCTGTTATAGCTCCATTCTGCAGAGGGGTTCAGTGAGCATCACAGACCCCAGACCCCGGATGAGTGACAGAGATGGACCCTTTTTTCCAGTGTCAGGCAGAGTTCCCACGTCCATGCTAATGACCAGGACAGCGCATACTTCCTTACATTTTTACAGCTGACAGACGTCTTCCTGGTGCCTGGAAAGGGAATCTGAGAGCATATGTCCTCAACCTTAGGCATGAAGTAGTAGCCTGGGCTCTTTAATCTCAAAAGCTGACCTCCAGTGACCTAGCCACCTAAACCTCCCCAATGACATTACCTACCAGAGACCAAGTTCCAAAGCCCAAAAGGGGCATTTTCTATTCTTACCACCACCAGGATCTGGAACTCATGATATTCAAGCTAGCCTATGGTAAACCTCCTGCCTCAGGCTAGTATTTCAGCCATGAGCTAGCCTGTCCAGCTGCTGTTTGGAGACATCCCACCAAATTTCTCAAGTGCTCATGGTGTGGTGGTGCTTGTCTTTAATCCCACCAGAGGCAGAGGCAGAGAGAACTCAGTGAGTTCAAGGTCAGTTTGGTCTACACAGGGAGTTCCAGGATAGCCAGGCTATCTACTGAGACTAAGTATCTGAAAATAAAAATAAAAAAAATAAAATTCTCAGGAATGGCTGTGAACCTTCCTAATCCTCTTGAGTGGTGGGTTTACAAACATATACCACCACACTTGGCTTAATTTTCTTTTTTTAAATTTTTTATTTATTTGCCTGGAACTGGAACTACCGACAGTTGTGAGCTGCCATGTGGGTGCTGGGAATTGAACTCAGGTCCTCTGGAAGAGCAGTCAGTGCTCTTAACCGCTGAGCCATCTCTCCAGCCCCGGCTTAATTTTCTTAAGATTTCTGGTCGGGCACTGATGGTGTACAACTTTAACCTCAGCACTTGAGAGGCAGAGGCAGGTGGATCTCTGTGAGTCTGAGGCCAGCCTGGTCTACAGAGTGAGTTCCAGGACAGCCAGGGCCACACAGAGAAACCCTGTCTTGAAAAACAAAACCAAAACAATACAAAACAAAACTAAAACAAGCATTGGCTGTTTTGCAGAGGAACTAGATTCGATTCCCAGCACCCACATGGCAGCTTATGACTGTCTGTAACTCCTGGCCCAGGGATCCAGTGACCCTTCAGGCATGAGGAGCATGCATGGTTACACTGGCATACATGCAGACAAGATACCTGAACATATTAAATAAGTAAGTGTATTTACTTTTTAAAGATTTCTTTTTTATTTCAAATTATGTGTGTCTCTTTGTCTGTCTGTCTGTCTGTGGGCACTGGGGGATTTGGATTCCCCCTAAGGTGGAGTTACAGGCAATTGTGAGCTGCCTCACAGTGCGGGGAACTGAACTCACATCCTCTGTAAGAACTACTGAGCCATCTCTCCAGCACCCAGTTTTTCATATTTTCCTTGGCACATAATCACTGCACATTTGTTGGTTCAGTGTGATATTTTTGTTTGCTTTATTTTGTCTCATTTTGAGACAGGGTCTCACTATGTGGCCCTAGCTGGCCTGGGACTTGCTCTGTAGACCAGGCTGACATGGAACTCATGGAGATCCACCTGCCTCTGTCTCCTAAGTGCAGAAATTAAGGTCATATGCTTCCACATAATAATAACAATAATAATACAATTATTGTTGTTTTGGCCTGGAACTTACTGAGATCCACCTGCCTCTGCCTCCCAAGTGCTGTTTTTTCTTAACACCTGTAACAATATCCTAACAGTATGTGTGTGCCTGTTAACACAACTGCTAGACCTTTGGCATTAGATTAGAATCTACCACCTTCATTTCCAGCTCTGTGACTGTTTTTGTGCACTGTTCCCCCTTTATCAAACAGACCATAAAGCTGGTCTCAAGAAGAAGTGATATCAAGGAATGAGCATTGCTTCCTGGATCTGACCGAAAGACCTGGAGTTAATAGCTTGTAAGGCACCCAACAGGTGACCTTCTAGATCTATTCTGTTGTGTCCCAGGGTGCATGGTTTGGGAACTTCAGACCTTAAGGGCCTCCACGGACATAGTAAGTGTCCAAAAAGACATCTGTGAACTCACCAGGTTCAAACATCAAGAAAGCTCCCCTTTGCTCCAGCAATAGGGATGCTGAGTCAGCCAATCTCAGCGCTGTTGCAGCGTTAACTCACTCTCCTTTGGATCTGCACCTGGCTGTGAGTGCCTGATGACAAGAACAAAGGTCCGCCTGTTCCCATCGATGCTGATACACGACTAAAGAAGAAATGTTTTCCGAGTGGAGTCTAGTCCAGTTCTGAGCGTGCTGAGCTCACTTTTGCAGTGTGGTTCTTGACATCTGCTCTCACAGCCGGGTGCAGATTTCGAGAGGAACACCTCCAGTAACATAGAGAATTGTGGTGTGTCCGGCCCTCGAAAAACATTTTTTATTATTGTGTGTTATGGGGTGAGCATGGGGGATTCAAAGGACAATTTGTGAGCATCGACTCCTTCCACAATGCTCTTTCGTGGGTTTCCTGAAGGTGTGTTCTCAATCAAATTAGACGTAAACTCTGTCAGAGCCCTACAACTCAGCTTTCCTTCACTCTCCTTATCCAGCTCTGACCTAGACACCAACAAACTTGCTTCAGCCAGAAAAAACAAAGTTGGGGAGCAGCCCCTGTCCTTCCGCATTGATGCAACACTCAGTTTCAGCAGCAGAGGGCGCTCGAGCTCCATGCGCTAAAGCTTCCTGCCTAAGGTTAGCCTAAGAATTTCCAGGCGGATCCACTTTATTCCTGGATTAATCCCCACCCCACCCACATCCCGCTCCTGTCCAGTGGCAAAGAATCCCTTATCTGAGCAAACACTTCGGGCAGTCTTGCCAGAATCTCACAGGCTTTCCCTTTCTCCAGGCGCTTTAGGAGATAATCTGGTTCCCACAAGCAAAAACCCAAGGACAATGATGGTCGATGGTCGTGGTAACATTCCAAATAAGGGCTAATGGGGCTGGAGAGATGGCTCAGAGGTTAGGAGCACTGGCTGTTCTTGCAGAGGACCTGAGTTCAATTCCCAGCCATTATTTGGTGGCTTCCAAATACTGATTCCTTTGAGAAGTAGCACCGAGGCCCATGATTTCACGTATTGGCATTTTCTTCCACTTTGTTTATTATATATAGTAAACCAGGTGCAATGATAGATGCCTATAATTCCAGGTACTCAGAAGGCCGAGGCAAGAGGATCACAAGTTGAAGGCAAAAGTTGGGGCAATTTCCAAGGCAATCTGAGGCTATGTAAGGGAGACTTTGTCTCAAAAAGTAGCTGGGCAAGATGTGTGGGGTGGGGTGGGGTGGGTTCTTAAAACGACTGAAAAATTCAAGTTGTGAATACTGGGAGACTTTTAGTCTGAATCAGAATCTTCAGATTGAAGATGTAGCTCAATTGGTAGAATGCCCATGCCTACCTGGGACACACAGAGTCTAGGGTTTGACCCTCAGAAGGTTATAAACTGGGCATGGTGATGCATGCCAGAAAACCCAGCACTCAGGCAGTGAGGCAGAAGAATCACCATTTACTGAGGGTCATCCTTGGGCCTGGGATACATGAGACCCTGTTTCTAAAACGAAAACAGTTGTCAGTGCTGTCCCCTCTGAGGACAGCCAGCCAGCTTATTAGCTTTTTGTTTTGGTTTTTGTTTTTTTTCTAAGCAAGTTTTTGCTATGTGGCCCTAGCAATCCTCCTGGCCTCGCCCCCCCCCCCCCCCCCCAGTGCTTTGCCCTAACACTGCACCCTCTCGTGTGTTTGTCAGTTGGTCTTGAATTCAATAAGAGTTTCCTCAGAGTCATAAACAAAAACATTCCCATTGTGAGGTGTGGTCCTTACCTTCTGTTACTGTGAAAAAAGACAGAGGCCATGAAAAGAAGACATGGCTGATTTGAGGCTTGAGGTTCCAGAGAGTTAGCGACTATGATGGTGGAGCGGAGGTAGCGGGCAGCAAGCAACAGCTGACAGCTCACATCTTGAACCCAAGACAGGATTCAGTGAGCACTAATTGGGAACGGCCTTTTGAAATTTTTTTTTTTTTTTGATTTATTTATTTATTATGCATACAGTTTTACAGAAGAGGGCGCCAGACCTCATCATAGATGGTTGTGAGCCACCATGTGGTTTTGCTGGGAATTGAACTCAGGACCTCTGGAAGAACAGTCAGTGCTCTTAACCTCTGAGCCATCTCTCCAGCCCCCGGGAACGGCCTTTTGAAACCTCTCTGTCTGTCCCCAATGTCTTACTTCCCCAGCAAGGCCACACAACCTAACCCTCCCCAGACAGCCACCAACTAGAGATCCTGTATTCAAAGGCCCCAGACTTCTCATTCAAAGCAGAGCATCAAATTTGATTTACAGAGTCAGTTCCTTTCATGGTTGCAGAGGCTGCCAGCACTCACAGAGACCTCCTCCACAGAGCAAGCACCTACTGCCTTTCCTTGGTCCACAGGCCTAATCTGAACCAGCCACTGGCACGAAGATAATGAGATTCCTCAGCCTCCTGTTGACTGGTTAAACATGCAAATCCTCCAGCCTCAACTCCAGCCAGGTCACAACCCCAAGTGGCCCAGCAGCATTCTGAAGGTATGATCCTGTGGGAAACCCTACCTTGCAGGAGGTGGTGCAGCAGCAGCATTCTGAAGGTATGGATCCTGTGGGAAACCCCTACCTTGCAAAGGCCTTGGTTTGCTTTTTGGTTTTTAATTTTTCAATAATTTATTTAGGGTTGTAGTTGGGGGGAGGGTTGCATGTAGAGGCCAGCCTGTGGGAACCTGTTCTTACGATCTACACCTGGGTCCCGGGGATTGAACTCAGATCCTCAGCCTTGACAACAAGGGCCTTTACCCTCTGAGTGGACTCTTGGGCCCTTGTTTGTCTTTGTTTTGCTTTGTTTGAGGCAGAGTCTCAATATGTAGCCCAGGCTGTCCAAGCAACTGGTGACAGCCCTGTCTCTAACTCCCAGGTGTTGGGATGACAGGTGTGTGCTATCATACCCGGTGATGACATTTCATCTTACAGCCGTCTTCGATGGCAGGTGCGATTAGATTCCATTTTGAGCAATAAGGAAATGGGTTCCGAGATGCCAGGGCTGCCTAGTGAGGCGTGCAGGACTGGGTTTCATTCTCATATGACCGAACATCCAGTCTCTCCAGGGTGGCCTACCAATAGTGAACCAGCGGGATCACGGCTACAGTAGAGATTATTTCCTTGAGAAAACTTAAAAGCAACTAAAAATTAAGCCAGCAAGATGGATGAAAGGATAACGGTGCTTGCTGCCAGGGCTGGTGATCCGGATTTGATTCCTAGGACCCATATGTGAAGCGAGAAACCATGTGTGTATGCAAGAGCTCATCCAACACCATGTGATACTAATAAAAATTTAAAAATTAAATAAAGTAAAAAAGAGTTTTATATTTTATTATCATGTCATAGAAATGCTATGTCAGTGATAAAATTCTCTATGCCTGATTGGTACAGTATTCAAACGTTGATAGCGGTTGATGGTTAGTTTTTTGTTTGGTTGTTTGTTTTGATTTTGTTGTTGTTTTATTTTGCTTGGATTTTTTTTTTTTTTTGAGACAGGTTTTCTTTGTGTAACCTTGGTCACTCTGTAGACCAAGCTGGCCTCAAATCACAGAGATCCACCTGCCTCTGCCTCCTGAGTGCTGGGGTTAAAGACATCTACCACCATCAGCCCAGAGCTTTTTGTTATTGTTTGTTAAACAATCTTTATTTTATTATTTTATGTGTAGAGTGCTTTGCCTGCATGCATGTCAGGGCATCATATGTGTGCAGTGCCCTCCAGGGCCAGAAGAGGGCACTGACTCCCCCTGAAACTGACATTACTGACAGTTTGTGGGTGGTTGGAATTGAACCTGGGTCCTCTGAAAGAGCAGCCTTTAAGGGGAGGAGGTTGAGATTTTTTTGGTTGGTTGGTTTGGTTTTTCAAGACCAGATTTCTCTGTGGTGTAACCTCGGGTGTCTGGGTGTCCTGGAACTCGCTTTGTAGACCCCACTTGCCTTGACCTCACAGAGATCTGCCTGCCTCTGCCTCCCCAGTGCTAGGATTAAAAGGTGTGAGCACCACTGTCCAGCCCAGCCTGTATTCTTAAGTGCTGAGTCAGCTCTGAAGTTCTTTTTATTTTTGTATTTTGTTCAATTTTATTTTTATTTTATTCTTTGTTTATTTTGAAAGAGGATCTCATGTGACTCAGGCTGAAGATGACCTTGAATGTCTGAGCTTCCTGTCTAGGTGTTAGTAACAAGTTCTTACCACCTTATCATGTGCAGGAGATTGAACCCAGACTTCTGTGCGTGCATGCTGGGTAAATACTCTGCCTACTGAGCTACAGACTTGGCCCCTTATTTATTTTTTAAATTAATTAATTTATTTTTAATTTTATGTACATTAGTGTTTTGCCATGTTGGGTCCCTGGAACTGGCATTACAGACAGTTGTGAGCTGCCATGTGGGTGCTGGGAATTGAACCAGGTCCCCGAAGAGCAGTCAGTGCTCTTAACCGCTGAGCCATCTCTACACACATACACACACACACACACACACACACACACACACACACACACACACACACACGTTCATTTTAATCTCTTCTCTGAGATAAGATCTCTCAACTCCCAACATTGCTCAGATCGGCTCAAGCTCAGGGCAATTCTGCCAGGAACTCCTGATTGCAAGGACAAGCTACACACATGGCTAAAATTAGCTCCTTTTAAGAAAGATTTGTCTTGTTTACTCACACATGCCTTGGTACTTCTCTGTGTACACACAAATATGTGGGTGTCTAAGGATTCCAGAAGAGGATATCACGTCACCTGGAGCTAGACTCAGAAATTGTGATCACCCAATATGGATGCTAAGAACGGAATTCTAACAAACCCCCTTAACTGCTGAGCCATCCCTCCAGCCCCTAAAATCAGCCTTTTTTGATCATCCCCTGTTCTAGTTCTCCATTTAATCTACGTGGAAGTTGATGTAAGGAATTCCCTCTCAGGCTGCTCCCCTGTCTCAGGGGGAATCAATTATGAACAATTGTCCAAGGCAGATTTATAATATTAAAAAAATTGCTGGGCACATAGGAATCAGGCCCCCATGTAGAGCTGCCTACATTTAAACTATCAATTTCCCTTTAAATGGTAGTTAAGCTGATATTTCCCCAGTCCCAAGTCTGCAGACCTACATCTATGAATTCAAACAACCACAGGTCGAGAATTACTGTTTTAAATGTAGCATTTGTACTGAATACGAGCAGAATTCTCCTGCCATCATACTGTAAGCAATACGATAAAAGAGCCGCCTAGCCTGTGCAGTCACTGACTAGAAGTGTGTAGGGGACCAGGCCTGATGGCACCAGCCTATAATGCCAGCTGCTTGAAAAGCTGAGGCAAGAGGATGACAAGTTGGAAGATGACAAGTCTGCCTAGGCCACAGAGTGGGTTCAAAGCCAGCCTGGACAACTTAGTGAGCACACACACACACACACACACCGCCATGACAACATTCCAAGGTTGGTTTGCTTGCTTCTAAACTGGTGGTGTGTCTCAGCTGTGCAAAGCTCAACATGCACGAGACCTAGGTTTAAGCCTGAGTAAGAAAGGGCATGTGGGAGGGAGACAGGGCATGAGGAGGTGGTATCTCCTGTGGGAGTCAGATCACTCTCTTAGGTTGGCACCTGTGCTGTGACCCAAATCCAGCCCCCAAAGGCCCAGAGGGATGGCAGGAGTAGCCAAAAAGACAAAGAAAAGAACTTAGTGCTTCAGATCCGGCTCCCTCCATGACCATTCTGGGTTTGAAAGGTAAGTAGAGGGCTGTGGAGATGGCTGTGGAGAGGGCTGTGATTAAAGCACTTGCTGCTCTTGCAGAGGACTGGGGTTCAGGTCTCACACCCACGTGGTGGCTCACAACCACATGCAGCTCCAGAGACTCTCACAACTGTGTCCTCCTCACTCACCTGCACCCACATACCCATAATTTAAAATAACAAATGTATAAAATATAGCGGTGACTTGGAGACCAGATAGATCTAACGGAGTTGATTTTTTCTTTTCAAGGGTGTTATAATTTATAGTTGTTTAAGTCAGCATCTCACTATGTAGCCTATGCTGGCCTGAAACTTTATGGATTTCAGGTTGGCCTTGAACTCAGGAGTTCCCTGCCTCTTTGGTGCTGATTTAATATGCATGTGCCACCACATCTGGCCAGTATAATGCTTTAATCTAATAAAGTCCAGGAATAAACTAACATGCTGAATTTATTCTTATTTTATCTATTTACCTACCTATCTACCTACCTACCTGCCCACCTACCTACCTATTTTGGTTTTTTCAAGACAAAGTTTTTGTGTAGCTTTGGCTGTTCTGAACTTACTCTGTAGACCAGACTGAACTCATAGAGATCCTCCTGCCTCTGCCTCCTGAGTGTTGGGATTAAAGGCATGTGCCACCACTGCCCAATCTTGCTGAATTTCAATAACTTTAAAACTGAAATAGTTCTCCTCCTCCTCTTCTTCCTCCTCCTCTTCTTCCTCCTCCTCCTTCTCCTTCTTCTTTTCTGAGACAGGGTTTCTCTGTGTAGCCCTGTCTGTCCTGAAACCCTCTATGTAGATAAGGCTGGCCTTGAACTCACAGAGATTCACCTGTCCCTGTCTTCTGAGTGCTTGGATTAAACAATTCCAGCTGGGAATTGTTTTCAAATGAAAGAACAAAAAAGTTGAGAAAATCCAGAATCCAGAATGTTCCTGATCACTGCATGTGAAATTCCCAAAATCATCTGCTTACTGGTTGGAGGTGTGTCTAACCTGAGACTTTTTATGAGCTGAGCCTAACTTACTTAAAATATTAGGAGATGTGTGTATATGTGTGTGTGTGCTTCCTTTTGTGTAACTCACATCTCACACTGTTCTTCAGCTGGAACTCTGTAGCTGACAGCATCTTCAGCAGTGTTAAGATGCTGATTATGCCCTAGCAGATGGGGTTCAGCTGGTAGACTGCTTGTCTGCCATGCCAAGCCTCCAAACTGCATTAAAAACCTCAAAGAACAGATGTGGTGATTCACAGCTGTGTGACCTCAGCACTTGGGTGATGGGGGTGGAAAGACCACAAATTCACGGTCATCCTTGGCTACACAGCAAGTTAAAGGCCAGTCTGAGATAGATAAGATCTTATCTCCAAAAAAGTTAAAAAACTAAAATCAAACAAACAGATACAAATGTGCCCCCAAGTCGAAAGGAGTCCATGGACACCTGGGGGTTATTTTCACACCTGGGATTTGAGATTCATCTTCCTGACTCAGTGGCTCAATTCCTTTGTTCATTCACGGGTTGTCACATTTCATAAGGTTCATTTAACACCCTCTCCGGCCTCTAGAGTCTGGTGGGAACCTTCAAAGACCTGCGTGAGGAGGAGTCAGAGCAGCATCAGGCCTGGGATGGAACCATGTTACTTCCATCTTATTCCCTCATACTTTGGTTTGGTAAGGACGCTTGTAAACTCGGGTTAACCTGAGGGTTAGATGAGTGAAGCCACCAGCCAGGAGTCATTGTGTGGTTTCTCCTCCACCTTGAAGGGACAGGATTCTTGCTGACTCTGCTCAATCCTGGCCTTTATTAATGGCAATGGGGACAAGGAGGTGAGTTACAAACTTGAGCATCCCGCCCCCTTCAGGGAGACCACGGTGGGAAGGAGGGCTGGATTTGGTTTGCTTTGAGGGTTTTGTTCATTTACTTTGAGAAACGTCCTCACAGTCTTTCATGCTGGTAATCTTCCTGCCTCAGCCTTTAAAGTGCTGGGATTTCAGGTGGGGGCATGCTGTTGTGCCTCATCAAAGAAGTCTCACTTGGAGAATCATTTGCAGAGTGCTTGTCTAGCATACATGAAGCCTTGGGTCCCATCCTCAGTACCACATAGGACTGGATATAGCAATGGTGTCCTGTGACCCTAGCACTTGGAAGACTGAACTGGAAGAATTTTGGGTTTGAGGCCAGCCTAGGATACATGAGAAGACCCTGTCCCCAAGACAACTTAAATACAGAGCAATTGTGATCTTACCATCCCATTTGTGGGAATGTACTGAGGAGAAGGGGGCGAGGAATGATATATAACCAGACAGCACTTATGCACAAAGGCTCATAGCCGCTAAGAATAGAAACAACTGACATGGATGAAGAAAATGTCATCAAGGATGGACATGTATCTCAATGACAGGCCACTTACATGGCACACGTGCAGAGCTCACACACATGCCCACATGCATGCTCATACACACACACTCTTAGACTCAGGTCAGATACACTCACACATGCTCTCACACATGCATACACACACACACATACTCACACAGTTGACGTATTGACACAATGGAATACTACTTGGCCACAAAAACGAATGAACAGTTATTGGCAGGAATACGCTACTGCCTCTCTCAATGGCATTGATGAATCTCAAAATAAAGCATGAAAGACTGGAAGGAAGTCATGATGCGTCTGCAGAGGCCCAGGGTTTGGTTCCCAGCACTCAAGATGGGAAGCCCACACTTACATGTGACTCCAGTTCTAGGGAGTCCATGACCCTCTTCTTCTAGCCTCTGTGGGTACCACATGCACATGCATACACTCAGACATACACATTCATACGCATACGTTTTTGAAAGTACACAATACAATCCTATTTATTGAATGTTCTAGAAAATGAAAACTTATCTGCGGTTACAATGTAGTACTTTGAATGTAATTGAACCCCATAAGCTCTTGGGGAGTGTCACTATTAGGAGGTGTGGCCTCATTGAAGGAAGTGTGTCACTGTGGGGGTGGGCCTCGAGATCTCTTTTGCTTAAGCTTCGTTCAGTGAGACAGTCCACTTCCTGTTGCATGCGAGATGTAGGACTCTCAGCTACTTCTCCAGCACCAGGCCTGCCGGCATGCTAACATATCCCACCACCATAATGGACTGAACCTCTGAAGCTGTAAGCTGCCACCCTAATTAAATGTTTCCCTTTAATAGAGTGGTCGTGGTCATGGTGCCTCTTCACAGCTATAGAAATTCTAATTAGGGGCTGGAGAGATGGCTCAGTGGTTAAGAGCACCGTCTGCTCTTCCAGAGGACCCGGGTTCGATTCCCAGCACCCACATGGCAGCTAACAACTGTCTGTAGTTCCAGTTCCAGGCAAACACCAAGGCAAATAAATAAATAAATAAGTAAATAAAATATATAAAAAAAAGAAATTCTAATTAATACAAGGAAAGCTGTAGCTGTCAAAAATAGAACTATGCTTTATTGAAAGCCCGACTATGGAAAGCAGGCAAGTGGCTCCTTGGGATTAAACCAGGCAGGAAGAAGGCTCACAGAGGCGGAGGGAAGTTCTGAGGGTTGTACAGTTCCGAGACACTTAACAACTGGCCACATCCTGGAACAGACATTACCTTGAGATATTATTGTTGTGTAAATATCATAGAATGTGCTTACAGAAACCAAGGTGGTTCTGGTGTCACATCATCTCATAGGACCACTGTCATATCTGACGGAAGGTGTTGTACATCCTGTGACTCAAATAATGAGCTTGACTGTGGTGATGACATGACAGGTGTCCATCTGTCTAAGCTTATCAAATTACACATTGGAAGTGCACACAATGTATTATAGGTCCATTATACCTCCATAAAACACTTTGCATTTTATTTGTCACTATGATGATGACTGTGTGTACACTTGAGTGTGTTCTTGTACTCCTGTGAGTATACCGTGTACCCCTAGTGGTTACAGATGCACTCACACACAGAGATGGAGGTCAGCGAATCATCTTCAAGACCTAATGTTCTCCTTCCACCTTGGATTTGAGGGATCAAACTTAGGTTCCTAACCTGGGCAGGAAGCATGTTTATCCACTGAGGCATCTCGCCAGCCCCAAAGCTCTTTTCACAAATGTCTCTGACTTGGGCTAAGGCTACAGCACAGCATGTTGGGTTTATGCTGAGCAAGCATGCAAACCTGGGTTTGATTCCTAACACTGCAGAAAGCCAGGCATGGTGGCTCATGTCTGTAATCCAGCACCTGCAACTCAAGGTCATCCTTGGGTACATCGTGAATATGAGGTCAGAGGAGGCGCTGAGAAACTTGATCTTTTCAAATGTGCTCACACTTGTCAGTGGCTCCGTGGTAGAGTATTATTTGAGCTTGCATGAGGCACTTGGTTTTATATCCCCATCCTCCCCTCCCCCCAGTTCAACCAAAAAGGAAAAAAGAAAACTACTCATTCTAGCATTTTCTGAGAGACTGGGAAAAGATTTTAATTACTTCCAATTACATTTTTTTTTCTACCAAATCACTCACCATACTGAGGGGAGGCAATGAGAAGCCCTGGTTATATTTGGCTTACATATATTATGCATAGAGCTTGGTGTCTGTCGCAATAAATAGCTCTGGCTGGGATGATTAATGTGGCCCTTCCAGATACCATCTGACAGGCAGAAAGGAGAACTCTATTCAGGCCAGAAGTGGAAGCTGGGGTGCTTCAGGGGCAGGTGAAGCAAAGCCAGAGAAGCAAAATAAGCCGTGACTTGAGGCAAAGCCAGAGACTTCGGCAAAGAGGAATTTATGTTCTGTCAAGATGCATGCGAATGTCAGACGCTAAACAATGTGTATCAGTGGGCGGGGGCTGGGCAGGTCTCCAAGGGGCCACATCAGCAGCCTGTGGCAGCTTGTTAATGAGTTCCCCAGCAGCCTGGATGCTAACAACAGCTAACTATAAAATGCTGTTCTTTGGTGTTCCTATTTCTCTGTGTGTTAGGTAAAGACTGGCTTGTTTTCTGGGTGACACCACTGAAACTGAAGCCAGAGAATCTAAGACCCAAACCTGTAGCCATTGCCAGCCTGGAACTCATTGTGCAGACCAGGCTATCCTCCACCTCACAGAGAACCCCTGCCTCTGCCTCCCAGGTAGTGGGACTGAAGATACCCAACTACCTTTCACTGGACCGAGTTTCTTCTCACCCAGACACACCCAGGTCACATAGGCTTTCTCTACTATCCATAGGCTAAAAACTCTGCTATCCTTTCTTTCCAAAAGGTCACCTCGGGGGCCAGTGATGCTCTGCTTTAGTTCTTTTGAGACAGGTCTGGCTGTCTACAGAGGCCAGGCTGACCTTTTAGAAACATTCCTGTATCAGGCTGCTCAGTGCTGGAACCACAGATATGTGCCACCATAGACCAGTGATTTGTGTGTGTGTGCCTGAGTGTGTATAGGTGTACATGTATGGGCACATGTATGGGCAGGCATGTGGAGGGCTATTGACAGCCTCAGGCGTCATTCCTTGGGAGACATCCACTATGGTTTTGTGCATGTGGCATCACATGCGTGGCTATACTCCTACAAGTAGCACACGTGGAAGCCAGAAGTTGGTGTCTGACACTTTCCTCAGCTCCCTACCTCACTTTGTTTGAGACAGGGTCTCTCACTGAACCTGGAGTTCAGCTCTTCAGCTAGACTGACAGCATCTGGAGCCTTCTATCCCTGTCACCCTGGTGTACACCACCCCACCCCAGCTGCATTTCACATGGGTCCTGGGGAGCTAAGGTACAGGTATGCTTTATCCACTGAGCTATCCCGTCAGGCCTCTGGCTTGTTTTTGAGGTCCTCTGGCTCTGCCTCTTGGCTGGACCACTCCTATGCCTGGCTTTCTTCTGTGAATTGTAAATACTGAATCAGGTCCTCAGGCTTGCAAGGCGGGAGCTTTACAAAGCCAGCCCATCAGTGAAGTTTAAGAAGAGTGATTCTGGGAACTTCTGAGGGACATTGTAGAAACAGAAGAGCTGAAGATGCACACACTCTCCTACCCACCCACTCATCTCAAGTTCATTCTGTTTTGGTAAATCCACAAGCATTTTCTCTATGTAAATGAATTCTGATTATAGTACAGGTAAATCTTTGATTTTTTTCCATTTAATTTATTTATTTTGAGGCAAGTTCTTTCTGTGTAGACCAGGCTGGCCCTAAACTAACAAAGTTTTCCCTGCCCCCACCTCCTGACTGCTAGGGTTCTAGGCCAATATACCCAGCTAAATTTTTTGTTTGTCTGCTTGAATCAGGGTTTCACTGTGTAGATCAGACTGGCCTCGAACTCACAGAGACCTACCTTCTTCTGCCTTCAGAGTGCTAGGGTAAAAGATGAGGTCCACCACTGCTGGCACCCAGATAACATTTTTTTTAAAGAGAACTATTATGTATGAAATTTAACTTGCAAGATGAATCTGTTTATTCATTCCACAAGCACATCTAATATGTGAAAATCTTGATAAATAGTGAGTAGGGCTCTCTGTCTATGTGCCAGGCATGTGCCCAAGTATTCGACAGGCATGTGAACAATTTGTTGGAAAACAAGTATGTGAGGCGGCTTCTCTTGCGTCTTCGTCTGTGTGGGCTGCCAGAACACAGTGCCATAGACGGGAAATTTATTTCTCACCATTCTGGAGTCTAAGAAGCTCAAGGCCAGGGTGTCAGTGAAGCAAGCTTGGTTCTGAAGCCTTTAGGCTTGTGAGTCACGCACTCACACACCTCTCCAAGACTCTCCTTAGAAAAATGCTGGCCTAATTCAGTCGCTGTGGAACACACCTACAATCCCAGCACTCTGAAGGCAAAGGTAGGCAGATCTCTGAGTTCAAGGCCAACCTGTCTACAGTGTGAGTTCCAGGACAGCCAGGGTTACATAGAGAAACCCTGTCTCAAAAAAAAAAAAATTATAAAAGAAAGGTGCTATCCTCTGGGGCTAGAGAACTGCCTCAGCCCCTGCATGGGCTACTCTTGCACAAGACCTGGGTCTTAGTGCCTATGTGGTGGCTTGCAGCAACTGGTAACTCCGGTTTGAGAGTCAATGGCCTCTTCTGGCCTTCTTGGGCACCAAGCATGCACATGGCGCACAGATATACATTCAGACAAAACATTAGTATAGCGAGAATTTTTTTTTAATTTTTATTTATTTATTATGTGTACAGTATTCTCTCTGCATGTATTCCTGCAAGACAGAAGAGGGCACCAGACCTCATTACAGATGGTTGTGAGCCACCATGTGGTGGCTGGGAATTGAACTGGGGACCTTTGGAAGAACAACCAGCGCTCCCAAGCTGGTAAGCCAACTCTCCAGTTCTGTAGTGAGAATTCTAATGGGTCTTAATAAAAACCTGGAGTCAGATACTGCGATAAATGCTAAAAGATAGAGAGACAAGGAGCAGGCCACAGACACCTCTTAACACGCCAACTCATTAGCCCAAAAGGGTTGAGCGCCTATCTCTGCCAGCCTTCTGTTTCTCTCTCTGCCCAGCCATATCATTTCTTGTTTTCTCTTCTTAAGTGCTGGGATCAAAGGCCTGTGCCACCACTGCCTGGCCTTTATGGTTAACTAGTAAGTAGCTAGCTCTGCCCTCTGATCTCCCCAGGCAAGCTTTATTTGTTAGAGCACAAACAAAATATCACCACACACTGATACACATAAAATAAAAGTATCTTAAAGAATTAAGAAGAAGAAAGGCACTAACAGATCAGAGACTTACCCTTATGATCTTATTAAACCTTGAGTATTTTCTTGAAAACCACATCTCTGTCAAACAATGGGGAGTTAGGTGCTGTGGGATTCTGTTCTGTTATATTGTAATTATTTGTCCCTCCTAATGGTTTAATAAAATGCTGATTGGCCAGAAGGCAGAGAAGAAGTGTGGGTGGGGCTACTAGACAAAAAAACTCTGGGAAGAGGAAGAGTCAGAGAAAGACACCAGTAGATGCAGAGGAAAGAAGACCAGGATGCTGCTCTGAGAAAAGGTGCTAAGCCATTTGGCTAGTCATGGGTTAGATTAAGAGTTATCAAGTTATATGACTGAGCCATAGGCCAATCAGCATGAAATTAATGTAAGCTTTTGTGTGATTCTTTGAGACTTTGGGACTGCTGGCCCAGATTTTAGGGTTAGTCTGGGCTAGAAACCTCATGTTACAATTAGGACTTCAGCATATGAACCGGGGGACAGAGTCAGTCCATATTACAATTAGGACTTCAGCATAAGAACTGGGGGACAGTCCACAACAGTATTTTTCCCAATGATGGTGAATCTTGGTTGAACAGAGAACAGAGTGGTAAGTTAATAAGGCAAAACTCTGGGCATAGCTGAAGGTGTTTTCAGAGACTATTGGATTTCTATCTAGAGGGTCCTGGTCTAATGAGTCATTTAATTCATAGATAAATTTACAATTTGAACAGATCATCAGTAGTGAAATGTGGAAAACAGGACCTGTTTGGATGATACAGACTCCTGGGGGGCACGCCCCTTGAAGGACATCATTGTTTGTTTTGTCTGTACTGGAGACTGAACTTGAGGTGTGTTAGGCAAGCATTTCACCACTGGGCTGGTTTCATTTTAGCCCTTCCTGTAGTCAGAAATGTCTTTGTATGACTGGGCTGGTCCTACTGTCATTTAGTCCCAAATACTCACACAAAGGCTTCATTAATTATAAACTGTTTGGCCTATGGTTCAGGCTTATTATTTGCTAACTCTTACACTTAAACTAACCCATGACTCTTATCCATGGTTAGCCTCAGGTCTTGTTACCTTTTTCTCAGTGCAGCATTCTCATCTTGCTTCCTCTGCACCTGGCTGGCCTCTCCTGTCTTCCACTTCTCAGAATTCTCCTAGTCTGGTTGCTCCACCTCCACTTCCTGTCTAACTTCTGGCCAATCAGCATTTTATTAAAGCAATATTTACAGTGACAGAAGCATAGTCCCACAGCATCTTCCGGTCACTCCAGTGATATTTTCAGGCCATCTGGATCCCAGCTGCTCTATCTGATCCTTCCCTCCCTACCACCAAACAACCCCTCTGAAGCTGTGAACCAAGATAAATCTTTCCTTCCAGCTGTTCTGCTTGGATATTTGCTGACAAGGAGACAAAAGCAACCCCTCCCCTCATTTTACAGATGGAAATAAAGCACTGGGAACAGAGTGGTCCACAGGCTTCAGACTTACTTCTGCCTGGGAGGAGAGAAGGATTCAGATGCAGAGGTTGAATGTCAGTGTGGAGGAGCAGTAGAGAGTAGTGTGGGGAGAAGAACCTGGTGGAATCTAAACCAGGATAGGGGGGCAGTCAGGCAAAGGAATTCTAAGCCTGTAATCCAGCCTGTTCAGAGTGGAGGCAGGAAGATCTCAAGTCAAAACCAGCCTGGGCTACATAGAGAGGCCGTCTCAAACTAGCATAGCGCAAAGCTTATAAACTAGACCAGTGGTGGACACTTGCCCAGCATGTATGAGGCCACAGAGTCCATCTCTAGCATCACAAAAACAAGCAAAAGCTACAGAAAGAAGATAAACAGGGCAAGCCAGGCTTTCCTCCAAACCTGATGACTTGAGCTGGATTCTTGGGCCAACATGGTGGAGGGAAAGAACCGACTCCTGAAAAATGTCCCCTGACCTTTACACATCTGCTGTGGTGTGCACACACACATGCACGCGGAGACACACACACACACACACTTTTTATAAGAATGTTTACAGCTGCTCATAGTAGTGTTGACTAATGCATTTAGTTCTCTATTAACCAGGATTGATCCTATCTTTCTCCACCACCGTAGACGTTCATTCATTGAAAATCCTTCTAAGCTAAAGTTTTAGACATAATCTTTCATTGTTTCTTTAGGATAAGTTCCCAGAGCCATAGGGTTTCTGGGTCAGAGTGTTTACGTGCTTTTTAGAGTCCACAAATACAGAGTCAAGCAAGTCCCACACTCTTCCTTCTGTCCTCTACCGGTTCCCTCGCAGTAGCTGATGGCTAGATGGGGTTTCTCTGACTTCTCTCATCTCAGGGGAGAAGGTGCCAGTGCTGCTGGCTAAATGCAGCCTACGAAATCAAGCAGGAAGAAGCCTTTCAGATAAGTCAGGCCTGTGACACTGATTTTTGTGCATAGTCGCATTTATTTTGTTAAAAGAAACCTGTGGTTTGAAGATGTGGTTGGGCTGGTAAAATGCTTTCCTAATATGCATGGGGCTCTGGTTCGATTCCCAGCACCATTATACACCAAGTATGGTGGTGTGCCTCTGTGATCCCAGTTTAGGGGAGGTGAAGTCAGGAGATTCAGAAGTTCAAGGGCCTCCTCAGCAACATAGTGAGTTCCAGGCCAAAGGCAAGAGCATAGGATTTAGATTTGGGACCCAACAGACCCTACCAGGAGAGTTGAATTATGGGAACTGAATTTGGGCCAATTGTAGAAGACTCTGACCAGTGTACTTGTTAGGCTGTGATAGTTACTATACACGCCTTAATCAATTGGCTGTTTGATTAACCTGGGATATGTCCGGTTACATTGTTCTCTGGTCTCCAAAGGCTGTCAGATCTCCATGGTCGGAGGTTCAGAGCTGGTTCTGGTTTGGAAAGCTGCTCCAGTATCAGATACTTTCTACTCTGACTGGCTTATCTCAGATAAACACTATTAAACTGAACCAATGCAAGGAGTTTTACTCTTAACAGTTTTCTTACTTGCTTATTAATTCATTCAAAACTCTATTCCTAGGCTGGAGATGGCTCCGCTGCCAAGCCAGTGACCTGAATTCTGTCCCTTGGACCGACATGATGGAAGGAAAGAACCAAGTTGTCCCTCAGCTTCTACACACATGCATGCCAGGGCCCATTCTTTCCCCTCCTGTGCACTAAATAGATACTAGGTATAAAAATGTATTCCCTAAATTTATTAAACATGGTATGATGTTCAAAAGAGCTGTAGGGAAAAATGTTTCCTCTCACATCATTGCCTTGGCTTTTGGACCCCACTCTTTGGCAGGTGAATGACATTTTTCCGTTCTGACTGTAAGTTTGACTTGTAGTTTGTTAGCTGCTCACATCTTTATACCCCTATAAATATTTGCAAGGTTATTCTTTGAAAATGGATTTATATGTTTTTACATTTATTCTTTTAGTGTGTGGGTGCATGTGTTCCTGTGTGTGTGTGTGTGTGTGTGTGTGTGTGTGTGTGTGTGTGTGTGTGTGAGCGAGCGCGTGCTGTTGTCTTGTTCCTCTAGTCAAGGCTCTAGGACAAACCTATCTGTTACACCCAGAGCATTTAGTGCTGCAAAGCTTTCTGTTTTATTGGACACCATTTCATGGCACTTCCAGAAGTGGCTTTGTGAGCTGCACAAAAAGCCAGATCTAAACCCTCCATTTCCCAGTGAAACTCTGAAACAGTTGCTGATTTCTACTTCTCCATCTCTTTGAAGGATTAGCTGTACTTGACCATATAATATTTACTTTCCTCAACTGGGAATCATGGGGTTGTATCTTTGTAAAGCAATAATAAACCGAAGATCTCTTCAGTCAAAAGTATACCCCAGGCACACTGAATAGCGCAGCTCAGCCTACCCCACTTTAAACATGTTTTGAATGTTTACATTAGCCTACAGTTAGGCAAAGCCACGGTGCAGACAAAGCCTCTTACATGATGTATTCGTTACTTTTCCACTTCTGTGATGAATTCTATGACCAAGGCAACTTAGAAAAAAAAGATATTTAGCCAGGCTGTCATGGTGCATGCCTTTAATCCCAGCACCTGGGAGGCAGAAGCAAGCAGATCTCTTTGAGTTCAAGGGCAGCCTGGTATGTGTGAGTTCTAGGATAGCCAAGGCTATCAAAACAAAACAAAACAAAAAACTCTATCTCAAAAAACAAAAAGCAAACATAAAAAAGGAAGAACAGAAGAAAGAAAGATGTTTAATTGGACTTATGGTTTCCGAGGGTTCTAGTCCATGATGGCTGGTCTCCTCGGGTACCTGCACACATGCACAAACTCACAAACACATAAATCATAAATCTAAGGAAAAATGTAAAGTTGTTATTTAAGTGGGTGTGGTGGAACTGGAGTGATGCTCAGAGGTGAAAGCACTGCTGCTCTTGGAGAGGACCCAGGTTCCGTCCTGGGCATCCACGTGGTGTTTCACCGTAACTCCAGTTCCCGCACACATGTGTAGGTCAAACACAATCTAATTTTTTAAACTGTTTTTGAAGTGGATGTGACAGTGAATGCTATAACCTCAGAATTTAGGATTTAGAGGCAAGGGAACTAATGTGAGTTCAAAGCCAGTCTGGTCCACAGAGTGAATTCCAGGCCACCTGGGCCCACACAGAAGACTCTTTTTCAAAACAACAACAAATCATCATTTTATTATATAATAATTGACACATATAATATAATACAAATATAATGTATTCCAAAACACATATCACAGAGAGGAAACGCCACAGTCAAATCTCACCCAGCTATCTTCCAGCTTCCTCAGCCTCACTCCTGGTCACTTCTGCCTCTGCTGTTTTTCTAAACCTGCCTTAAACACCCTTCTTGCCAGCTGTGTCCCATCCAGGTTAGGATTAAAGGCGGGAACTATTCTATTTAGTAGTCAGCCTTGAACTCACAGAAACACAGAAAGATCTCTGTCACTGGAGTTATGGAATTAAGAGCATAGGTCACCACTCCTGGCTTTCCCTGTGCTAGGATTAAAGATGTATGCCATTGAAGACCAGCTGTTTGGCCTCAAAGATCAAGAAATTCCTGAGCTGTTTGCCTGAGTTTTGAATGTGTGTTGATATCTGGATATTTTAGGTTTTATTAAATATGTAACATATCACCGCAGTCTCCCTAACCCTATAAGGCAGGTTTTGATTAAGAGTCAGATTATGATGTTGGCCTCAGGGTGTGCATATCCACCAAAGCTAGAGCTTTATCTAACCCTCCTTGTCCCTATTTCATGTCCCTATGGCCTACCCCCAGAGCCCAGTACAACTATGTTACCCATGCCTTCGATGTTCCTGTTTCCAGCAAAGGCCACCCACCTCTGCTGGTGTATCTCCCATTTTGCTCCCCACTCATGCATGAGTCCTGAGTGGATAGAAAACCAAGATCAGGGCCTGGTGTGACTCACTCATTTGTAATCCCAACACCAGGGAGATTGCTGCAGGAAAGTCGTGAGTTCAGGTTAATATGGGCTTACTATTAGTTAACACACATGCACACCTCCCCCTCGACAAACAAAACTAAACCCTGGGTTACAGAATCTAGGTTCCTCTTCACCTGAGCCTCACACTGAAAAAAAATGAAAGACAAAAAGGAAAGAGGGCTGGAGAGATGGCTCAGTGGTTAACAGCATTGGCTCCTCTTCCAGAGTATCTGGGTTCAATCCCCACCAACCCCATGACACTTCATGTCTGCCTGAAACTCCTGTTCCAGGGCCTCTGACACCCTCACACAGACATACATGCAGACAAAACACCAATGAACATAAAATAAAAATAAATTATACACACACACACACACACACACACATACATACAGACAGACAGACAGACAGAACTTTGTCTAATGTTCCTTCTAGCCTAACCTGTGAATCAGGACAGTACTTAGTAATGGAGGATAGACTCTTGCATCTGAACCTCATACACAAGTCTGGAGCTGTTAGAAAGCCTAGTCCTCAGAGCATGAGCTACACATGCGCGCTTGTGAGAGTCCATTACAATTGGGCCAGTGGACTGCTGACTTTCCCTCCAGAAGCAGGGCAGAAAGACCTCCACTCTCAGCTTTTTGCATGCAATTCTACTACCATTTTTAAGCGTTTGTCTGGTCCTGCTCACAAAAGATTGGAGTATCTGGGCTTGTTGAACTTTCCTCCATAGAAGGAGAGGTAGGAACAGTCCTGGGATTCTCTCCTGAGGATCCAGCTACTCCTCCCAAACAGTTGCATGCTTTTCTGCCATAATTACATGTGGCCTCAGGAGATGGAGAGGGGTTAGAGGAGGCGCCATTTACCCAGCCATGGGGGGGATCATCATCCCTGCTGGGCAAGAGATCTTCCATTGTGGCTGCTTTAAATTCACCCACATTTCTGCCCATGACCCCATTGCTCTATAAGTAAACCTCATAAACTCATTGGCTTCCCAGAGTGAACTTTGCGGAATAGTACCATGGTTTGTTTATTGCTGAGATCATGGGGCAGGAGGTAGATTCATTTCTGTCTTCTCTAGCAAAGGAATTTTAGCAACACCCTGTCTTTATATATATATAGCCAGACTTGGTGGTATGTTTCTACCCTCAGCACTGGGGGGCAGACACAAGAAACCCTGGTTCTTCCAGCCCATAGCAGGGACAGCAAGCTCCAGGTTCAGAGAGATGGAGAGACCCTATATCTCCATAAGACTGAGGAATGGTGGTGTGGCTGAGCAGGGAAAGGTGCCTTACAAGCTTGCTGGCCAGACAGCCATCCTCCCAGAACCCCCGTAAAGGCAAAAGGAGAAAACTGACCCCACAAAACAAGGTTAGTACAGCATGATACATTATAGATAGATATCTGTGAAGTTTGTTGAAGATATAGGAAGGAAATGCTGAGAGTTTAAATTTGGAGGGCCCATCAAGATGTTTGGCTTATAACAGGGGCTTGGAAAGCATTTATTTATTTATTGATTGATTGATTTTGATTACACATATTTGTTGTGCATTTGTGAAAGTCAGAGAGCAACTTTCAGAAGTTGGTACTCTTTCTCCCACGTGGGTTCCAGGGATGGAACTCGGGTTGTTAGCTTGGTGCCAGGCACCTTTACCTGCTTACCCTCTCTCCAGGCCTATTTCTTAAATGCTGAGTGGAGTTTGTCATATTTTTTTTGGATCTGGGTCAGAGCTGAGTAACCCAATGACATAGTGTTCTTGAGAAAGGGCCCTATGGTCCAGAAACAGCCTGGTCCACAGAGAGCTATAAAATATGGAATAGATGAGTGGGTAGGAGCCCACATGAAACATACCCAGCCACACCCTCTGATTTATATGGGACCTACTGGTCTTTGGGGACAGGAAAGACATGCTAAGCAGGTATCTGAATATAGGATTCAGACAGGCCCAAACCAGCCCAGTCAGCTTGGCAGAAGCAGGCATAACCTGGGTAGACAAAAGCAAGAGGCCTATGGTGAAAAATTGCAAGCGATCACCTGCCTGAGAGAGACTTTATGAGGGCTGGGTCCAGGCCCTGGAGCCTGGGCCTGCCAAATGGAGTTTCAAGGAGCAGTTTGAATCTGAATGTCCTAGTACATACCTGTAATCCCAGCACTTATGATGCTGAGGCAGGAGGATCACCTTCAGTTTGAGGTTAGCCTGAGCTACAGCAAGCAGTGACCTGAGCCCAGTGTGGTTGCTCATGCCTCAAGTGAATTGGAGAGTTCCAGACCAGCCAAGACTATAAAAAACAAAAAACAAAAACCCTGTCTCAACCCTATTCCCCACCAAAAATCAAAAAACACCCCCGAGCTCCCAAAAAAGTAAGGAATAAGGAGTAAGAACTTAGTAAGGACAAGAATGCAAATAATTACTTAGTCAAGGTTAACTTCATGATCTGGGGCTCATGATCATTGGTGGCACCGTGAGGTGAACTGAGATAGAGGGGAGAAGGGTCACATCAGTGACTTTGATTTGGGGGCACCACCCTTAGACTTTGTCTTCTGAGGGGTCTCTGTGTTACCTGAGATATCAGATCTGTACAAGAGTCTTTTATGTAGCTTACCCTAGGGAGAGTCTCACCACAAAATGAGGCTGAGTGGGTGGTTGTTCTGTAATGCACTGGCAGGGGCTGAGAGCAGGGGATGTGCTCCTACCTGCCCAGGGAGGCGCAGGCTCCTGGGAGTGGGCATCTCCTGTGACTCACCGTGAGCGTTAGGTGAGCCAGCCCCTGCTCCAGCCCCAGCTCGAAGTCTCCAGATGCTCAATGGCACAGATATTTGCAGCTTTGGGGGCAGCTTCCAACCCTCTCCATGCTTCCTGTCTTAAAGTGGCTCTGGTGGACTTGAGGGTCAACTTCTTCCTATTCCTGTGGGAAAGGGGTGTGGTCCTGAGAATGGGACTGCCATCAGAGCTTCTTGGAGGCCGTGGCCCGAGGCCATTTGGCAGCACCTGAGACACTTGTTGTACAAGGTGACTGCCTGACAGCCATCTCATGATGTATGTTCACCGCCTTCACCCTTTCCTAGCATAGAACACTTCTTTCAATAACTACTTCGTTTCTCCACTTGCAGCCACTGGACCCTTCCGCTTGTTCCTGGATGGCCACGCTTTTCTGGATCAAAGCTTGCACACACTGCCCGGTTCATACTTGTCTGTCCGCTGGCTACTGCTTCCTTTGTATTTTAGTTTCCTGTGATGGAAAAATCCAGCATCACAGGACTGTTAACCTTTCTACTATTTATGTATTTCTTTTTTTATTTAATTAAGATGTAATTGTACCTCTCCAGGTGGTGGTGATGCATGCCTTTAATACCAGCACTGTGAGAAAGAGACAGGCAGATCTCTGTGAGTTTATGGGCAGCCTGGTCTACAGAGCAAGCTCCAGGGTAGCCAGGGTTACACAGTGAAACCCTGCCTAGAAAAAACAATATGTATGTGTGTATTCCTGTGCAAATGTGTGTGTGTGTGATTATATCATTTTTCTCTCTCCTCCCTTCTACCCTTTACCTGCCCCCTCCCTCCCAAATACACTGTCTCCACTTCTTTAACCATTGTTACTAAATATACATATAAACAAATAGCCATATGAATACAACCTGCTGGATCTGGTTAGTGTTGCCAGCACATATATTTTTAGTGATGACCACTTGGTATCGAAAAAAACAACAGGAGACTCATTCCCTAGGAAGACATGTTCTCCCTGCCCCAGGTAGGTGTCAGTGATGGCCTTCATCTAGAGATGGGGTATCAAGGTGGGTTTTTTATTGTTTTGTTTTGATTTTGCGTGTACACATCGCATGTGGTATGTGTTTCCTGAATCCTGGGATTTATACGGGTGCTGTGGACCTGAAGTCTGGTTCTCATATCTGCATGGAGGGCACTTTACCCAGTAAACCATATCCCCAGCCTTGTTTTCATCCTGCAAGTGCTCTGCATAGAAGAGATGTGAGAAACTCCAAGAGAGCCTAGAACGTCTGTAACTCAGTAAATGGAAGCTATTTGACTAATGTCATGATTAAATATTTAGGGAGGGTTTGCCAAGTATTGGGAATTCCAAGGGGATAAAAGACACTGAAAAGTCTATAAGGTTAGATGAAGGATGTAGTACTTAGCTGGGTGGTGGTGGTGCTCACCTTTAACCGCAGAGTTTGGTAGACCAAGGCAGGTGGATCTCTGTGAGTTCAAGGCCAGCCTGGTCTACATAGAGAAACCCTGTCTCAAAAAACAAAACAAAAAAAAAACCAGAATCTACAGCACCTGGCAGGGATGGAATGCTCAGTAACAGTGAGACCTTCTCTTTCCTTCCGAGGGGCAGGCCCTGGCTGTGAGAAGGCTCCAGTGCTCACTGAAACCTACAGACCTGTGAGAGATGATGAGTCAGTCTAGCCACCTCAGAGTGTGCCGAACGAGAAGCTTCTCTGGAGAACTAAGGAGATGAGCAAGCTTTGAGGGTGGTAACCTCTCTTCTTTTTTTTTTTTTTTTTTTTTTT